>CANTUR010001029.1:0-67500 GCA_947683625.1 Mallotus nudiflorus
AGGAAGACTCCTAGGGTTTTATAATATTTTTCATTCATTTTCTCTAATTCTTAACCGTAAACCATAATACACCCACTTGGATTTTTTTATGTACTTTTCTTTAGTTCTTTACTAAAAAGTCAGATCAAATAAATTAAAACCACATACAAACACAACAAAAAGCCATAAATTTTTATCAACGGTGATCATTCTTCTGAGGGAAATCAATACTGCATCTCATTCTCAAATCTTCTTCTCCTTCTTCTTTTATTTTTTTTATTTTATTTTTATATTTAATTTTATTTATTATTATTATTTTTAATCATTGATTGACTAATTTTTTTATTTTTTATTTTTATTCTCTTGATGGATGAGGTGACATGATTTCACTATGGAGAACAAAACCTATGGAGAACATGTGAAGATCTATGGAATGTCATGGATTAAATTTTGTAATTTGAACATAGTTTTGAGGGTTTATGGGTATTTTATATATATATATATATTATATATATATATTATTGATTGTTTTATTTTGTATTTTTATTTATTTGGCTTTTGGGTTATATTTAATTTTATTTTTAATTTGCAATAGATCATTGTAATAGCTACAATAGTGAGAATAGTGAATCATGTGTATATGTTATGTGTTTTATTTTCATTAATTGATTAGTAAATTAGGTTCATTTGGTAAAACCCTAATAAAATCAATGGTGACTTTAGATTAATTTAGATTGCATGTAATTAAAATTAGGGCTAGAAAATACTGAGTGTATGTTTTTTATTCATTATTTACTTTAATTTGTTGTTTGGGCTTGTTTGTATGTTTTTTTTATTATTATTTTGGGCTCTAAGCCCATGATAGGTCCAATTCACTAATTATAGGCCTTTTAATAATTGATTTTAATTTTTTAATAATTTAAACTAAATTTAGACCCATTAGGTTAATTTAGACTTAGGCTCATTTTTTAGTTAATTAAAATTAATTTAGATTTAACTCAGCCCACTTAAAGCATTTTTTATAATTTGTAGACTTTATGATCATTTTACTTAAATAAAATTAATTAGACTTAAGCCCATTAGTCTAAAGCCTTATATAATTTATAGAATTAGGCTTACTTTTTTAAATTAAATTCACTAGACTTAGGCTCATTTAAATTAAATTTAAATAGGAATTAGGCCTATTAGCTTTTAGATTCATTTGTAAATAAAACATGTAGATTTATCCCATTTAATTAAAATCAATATAGATTAGACTAATTTAGGGACCATTTTGCTTTATGAATGCAAATTTTTATGTACCATTTTCTAATCAGTTGTCTTGGAGTTAGATAAATGATAATTAGGTTTTAAAAATGGAATTGCATGTAAATAGGGAATAATTTAGTAATTAATAAAGTAATTCTAATGAACATAAGACTGAAAGAAATTATCATTTCGTATCCAGAATCTCTTAGTTGTGGTGCTAACTTTCTTTTAGAGAATCGAGTTACCACCAGCTTTAAATTGTCCTAGTTATTACCCTGGGTGGAGACTCCTCATTTCCATACTATATCTTTATAATATAGTAGTGCGTTGTCTAGAGCCCTAAGCTCAAACAGTGTCACGGTTGCTAAAATCGTAGACGTGCACTAAACCTTATTGTCTATACTATCCTCTTCTGATACAGTTGGGAATGATACATGGTTTTGATCCTTTTCTCATCCAATAATGTTAACTACGCCAATCAGCTCTCTACCCACTAATATTCAGGAATCTTGGATTCTAAAAGAACCCTCAATGATTGAATTTCAACCTCCACCAGTAATACAACTTCACACCCATAAATCAGGGAATATAGAGTAGCTCCAATTAATGATCTAGTAGTGGTTATATATCCCATAATGAAAATTATAGATAGATTGCTCAATCTTTATAATTTTTATCTTGCTCAATCTTTATAATTTTCCAGCATTCTGGACATAATCTTCTTCACATTCTTGTTAGCTACTTCTTCCGCTCTATTTGCTTGCAGTCTGTATGAAGATGACTTATAATGCTGAATTCTATATTTCTTTAGTAAGGTAGCCTTTTCTACTATGAACATAACACTATTATCAGTGATAATATGATGAGGTAACCTATATCTGTAGATTATGTTCTTCTCTATGAACCTTGCCATCTGTTTTGCTCCTGACAGTTATGAATGATTATGCTTCAACCCATTTAGAGAAATAATCAATTTCTACCATAATATAACAATGCTCGTTAGATTCCCTCGATGTTATTTCTTTAATAATATCAATTTCCTAAACTGCGAATGGCCATGGAGAGGTTAACCCTTAAAGTTTCATTGAAGGCAGGTGGACTCATATCTCCATACAATTGACAATTATGGCATTTTTTCATAACTTTCATACAGTTCGCTTCCATGGTCAACTAGAAATACCCCCGGAAAGCAATTTTCTTAGCAAGAATTATCATATTTATATATGGCCCATATAAACCTTCATGAACCGCTTCCATGACTTTTTGGGCCTCTTCCTTATCCACACATCATAAGTGAACCCCAGTCGACATTCTTTTATATAACATCCCATTATGGCTGATGAATTATCTAGAAAACATCCTCAGAGACATTCTCTCCTTCTTATTTGCATCTTCAAGAAATTTTCCTACTCCAAATACTACTGCAAATCATGAAACCAGGGATTTTCTACAATATCGACTGGCATTACCCTTATCTCCTCATAACAGGAGGTTTGGAACTTCATAAGAAGAAGAGGTTTAACTTCTATCATTTTCCTTTTTCCCATATTGAAGCTAAAGTGGCTAAAGCATCTGCCATCTGATTCTCCTCTGGTGGCAAATGTGAAAATCTGCATTAAGTGAAGCCACAAGAATAGTGGTTAAGCTAATGATGTACTGCAATTGCCTTATGAACCCTCTAACTTCTTTTTTCATATTTTAGTGTAAGCATCTCTCTGATTGCTTTAACCTTATCTAGATCCACCTCTATTCCCTTCTAGCTAATAATATGTCATAGTAGTTTTCCATATGTTACCTTAAATAAACTTCTTTGGGTTAAACCTGAGGTTGTACTTTTCAGCCCTTGTTAGGAATTTATCTAAAGCCTCAAAATGCCCCTCTAGTTGGAGACTTCACCATCATATTGTCCATATATACCTCTATCTCTTTATGGATCATGTCATGTAGCAATGTGGTAGTCATCCTCTAATAAGTAGCCCTTGTATTTTTCAACCTAAACGACATGACAAGTAACAGTAAATACTTCAACTTGTTAATTACTGCCATCATAATGTGATTATATCTCGAGAAATCATCTATAAAAGAGTGAATTGCACTGGAAGCTACACTATCAACTAGTGTGTCAATGTGTAGTAAGGGAAAATCATCTTTTGGGTAAGCCTTATTTAAATCCCTATAGTCCACGCACATCCTGACCCTTCTATCTTTTTTAGGAACCAAGACTATATTTGCTAACCATTAAGTGTCTCCCACTACCTCCAAAAACTTCGCCTTCAGCTACTTTTCGACTTCCTCTTTAATTAAAAGAGCTCATTCTAGCCTTAACCTTCTTTTCTTCTACATTATTGGTGTGATGTAAGGATATGTAAAGATCCTTTATTCTGTAATTTCTTTGTCAATTCCAAGCATCTCCTTATAGCCCCAACCAAATACTTTATGCCTTTTTTTTTAGAATTTCTTTTATTTTTTCTCTCTCATTATGAGTTAAATCAAAAGTGATCAGTATATTTTTTTGGGTTATCATTTGTGCTTAAATTAAATTATTCAATTTATGCATAATTAATGTCAAACATATGTATGAAATGATCATCACAAATAGAATAACCATTAGGAAACACATCATATAAATAAGCAAAGTCATATTTCTTGCATCAACATTAGAGAAAAAAAAGTAATCGAATTTCAAATAAGATAGTAAAGGAAACATCAAAATTATTATAGAAAACATCCATAACAGAGTTCAGAATGTAGGCCTCGAAGTCCAGCTCCTCTTTCTGATTAGCAATGTCCTTTAGCTCTACAACAGGAATGTCCTCTTCTAATTCTGGATTAAGCACTAGTTCTTCCACTATTGCCTGCTCAACAGTAGTTTCCTTGATCCCATTCACATAATCGACAAAAATCTCAAACCTATGGACTAACTTTCCAACCAACATCAAAGGCTCAAGAGTTCACTTGTATGGATTCCCATTACCTTCCTTCATAAATGTCTCATAGAGTGCCCATTTTCTATTTTTTGTCCCCTCATCTTCTTTAAAATCTTTATCTCTATGATATCTAATCATATACTTTAGAATTTGCACTTTATATTCCATAAACTCTTACGGTCCATTCTAGTTCTTCCTTAATCCTATGCAG
Source organism: Mallotus nudiflorus (assembly GCA_947683625.1). NCBI lineage: Eukaryota > Viridiplantae > Streptophyta > Magnoliopsida > Malpighiales > Euphorbiaceae > Mallotus > Mallotus nudiflorus. The sequence continues at coordinate 4,366 of CANTUR010001029.1, forward strand.
GGCATGAAACTCATATTCCTTAGCATGCTCACAACCCTCTTATCAAGCTTATCTTCATACAACATACAAACCTTAAAAGCCTGGACTGATAGGAATTTCCTTTAGAGTCAATTTTAAAGCAGCAATAGCAGCTTCAATTTTTTATGAAATCGTAACCATCTTCCTTTCATTTGGAAATTTCATCTTTTGGTGCACAATAGATGGTACAATTCCTAAAGGATGAAACTAAGGCCTTCCTAACAAAATAGTAAAAGTGATCGGGTGTCAATCACATACAACTTGACCTAAGCCTTAATGGGTTCAGTCTTAACCAGAGCTCAGAAAGTTCCCTAACAGGTCATTTTATATCATCATATGCTTTAATAATCACATCATATGGCTTAAGGTTAGCCATAGTGAGTCCAAGTTTTAGGCATGATTTTAAAAGGGCACATATTAATAGTAGAGTCATTATCCACTATTACGCAATAGGTTAGCTTGCCTTTTACCTCGACCTTAGTAAATAAGGCCTTGTAATGTTCCCTACATTCTAATGGCAAGTCATCAAAAGTAAACAAAATAGCTCCTTCAAGACTCTCCATTAAAGAATTCACCATTTGTTCGTGAGTGTAAGTTCTAAGGACTTTTTTCTGATTTAAAGCTTAGATTAATGCCTCTCGATGGGTCTTGGAATTCATGAGCAATTCCTAAACACTAGCCATAGACTTTGCTTCTTTCTTTGGATTTTTTTGGCTCTTCTTCCTCTACCTTCTTACTCCCAGTTTCAACTTCAACCTTAGATACTGGTTGGTCCTCAGTCTTCCCCTTCCCTGTTTTAGCAACCTTCCTGACTGATTAGATTCCTCTTTTTCATCACTATCCCATATGTCATTCTGTCCCCCCTTTTTCATTGGAACTTTATATGTCTACTATACTAATAAATAATTCAGTGGGTTGTGGGCTTTGTGGTACAAGGTCAAGTTTTAGTAAGCTAAGTGTGATATTAAAGAAAGAGTTTAGGACTTGCTTAGTGGATTTTCCCGAATCATTGAAGTTTTAGACTTCATGTTTCTTTCAGGTGCAACTATTAGTGTCATGTCCAATGGCTTAATGAAACTTGTAGTAGAGTTTTGGGTTAGCATTTTTTATAGGTTTTTTCGAGGGGTAAAGGCTATAAAAGATTCTTCTTTATTAACTTCTCCTAAACTTTTGATAAAGGAGATTAGAGAATCTTTGGGGTTGCCTAATAGCATAGATCTGTACACTGCTGCTTGACCCACTCACTTTTTTACTTGCAGTTCTTCCATTTAAAAACTTCTTTTGTTCTACCAAATCGAACTCTTTGGAACCTATATAATTCCTAAAAATTCTAAATCCTAAGGTCTTTTAACTTCTTGAAAAGTAATGGAATGCAACCCTCCATTGTTATCATTAACTGATAAGGCTTAACAGGTATATGCCTTATATATGCTAGCTCCCTTTTCCATTTGGTCAGGTAGTCAGTAAAGGACTCATTAAATTTTTGTCTAGTGTTTTATAAGTCCCTCAGAGATACATCCATCTAAGTATTTAGACCATATTATTTTACAAATGCAGCACATACTCTTTCCAATCATTCTACACATATAATTCTAAAGTGTAGTACCATCAAATTTGAGCACCCTCCAATGATATAGGAAATTACTTAACTATATGAGCCTTAGTCAATTAAGTGGCCTTCATGTAAGTCACATATTATTTAAATATAGGTGTGGGTCATCAGTCCTAGAATACTTTTTCATGTCAATGAACTTGAATTTCTTGGGAAGAGGATCATCATTGTCATCTAGGTCGAGGTTAGTATAGTCCATTGAAGTGTTAATTCCCTTATCCTTGATCATCTTTTAGATTTGTGACATAGCCTTGAAAATGTTCTTAGCCCAATCAATCTATTCCATAGTTTCATATAGGTTTACGTTCTATTGGTTCACTGTATCAACTAACACTATCACATTATCATATTCCCTCTCTTTCATAGGAATCTTAACATTAACATCAATTAGGTTAGTCGGTTGTTTTCCTTGAGTAATTTGGTTATTTCCCCCATCTTCTCCTTCATCACCAATCGAGTTTTAATAAATAGCTCTTCTTTCAACTGTGCTTTAAAAGCTTCAAGATCAAAACCATTTGCCATTGTTGTTTCTAAATTTTTTATTAAATGGCTAGAATTATATCGAATCCACATGGAAGAGCTTGAAGGATCTATAACTGCAAGACCACATGTTAGAATTATACATGGCATGTATGCAGATTCATTTTAGTATTAAAAAAAGAAAATAAACACTCTATTTACATATGACAAAGAAACAAAAATGAAACTTTAAAATGATAACCTCCACCTTTATTTCTCCCACACACATGTTTAATGGCGAAAATCTTATCCTAGGACTTTTTGTTTAGGATTTAATTATTAACATGGGATAACAAAACCGACGTATACAAGATAACTCTCAAGACGAAACAAATAAGTAGTAATTCCTTTAAATAAGTCTAAAGTCCATTTTAATGGGCCATAATGGGTATGAAAGGCCCACCTTGACATGGTCCATTTACAATAAGCTTAGGCCTTATTTCAAAGATTACTATATGGCAAAAAGCATATGCATTTGGAGAAAATCTTGGGGAAATTACTAAGTCATTACATGGGTTAGGTCTTAAGTGATAAGCTTTGACTCCTATAGCGATATACCTCCATTACGTCTCCCCACTTAAGGGTTTATACAACGTGGATAAGTACATGCTATGAGTGATAATAATCAAATACTCCGCTTACCAAGTTTGAATGAAACACAAGCAGCAAAGCAATGATTATCATCGGGTTATTCGAGACTAAGTGCTCCTTTTGTGAAAATGTGTAGTGAATGCAAAAGAAACAAAAGAATAATTAAAAATGATAAAATACAAAAACATTGGAATCTGTTTCTCCATCCTTAGTGGAATCGCCACTGTAGGCGACGGGGTTAAATGCGCACCCAAGTGTTTGGCGATTATGACACTATGTGAGCTCGAGCCCACTAGGAAATACAAAATAGGCTCAAGGCCCAAATTGGAGAAGGAGTTCCCACCTAGATGAAACATAGGACACATTGTATAGCAACTGGATTCCATGGAGATTCCTAAAAGCTGTCCTCAGAGAATGGGTTCGAAATCTGAGTATAGGCTTTTGGAATGCCCACCTAACCTTGTAGTTGGCCTCCGTGTGTGTTTTGTATTTTATTACTGTAAGCATCCAATTTCGGGATGCAATTGTGCATAATTACGATGTAAGCCCCTATGATGAAATTCATTCAAAAATTGAACTTGATTATTGATTTTCTGGACTTTAAGGACTAAATTGTAACATTTTTTAGGATTTGATTGCAAATAAGTCAATTTTCAAGGGTCTTTGGTAATTAAAAATTTAAAATCAAAATTATGGATTTCCGATCGAAAATCCATAATGCCGATCGGAATTATGGATTTTCGATTGGAAATCCACAATTCCGATTGGAAATACACAATTCCGATTGGAAATCCAATTTTTCTACCGACATTGCGTAATGCCGACACGTAAAAGTCCCATTTTTTAATTTTTTCTTATTTTTTTCTATTTTTTCAGTGTTTTGATTGGTTGAAAATTTAATTTTATGATTAATATTATCTGATGAAAATTTCAACGCATTCAAAACGCGTAAATGACATTCAAAAATCAAAACTTATCACTCTATTTTAGAAAGATAAGTCTATTCATCTTTTGGAGAAAGCAGTACGCAAGCAAACTATGCATTTAAAAGCAGAGTCTGCATGCATGCGAGAATGACTCTTTTTTGGGAGAAAATTTTGGGAGACTCATAGAGAACTGCATAAAAAAAAACACCCTAAATCTAAAAAGCTCCTGAGAACACCCTTTCCAATCCAGAATCAATAGCCATTCAATTTCAATGGTGATAATCCAATCTGAGGGGGCTAAAAAGGGCATTTGCATAGCATCAGTGTTCTTTTTCTATTCTCTTTCTATTTCATTTCATTTCTATTATTTTCTCTTTACAATTTTTATTTTTTATTGTTTTGATGATTCAACTTCTCTACTAATCTAATTACTTTTGTGTTTTTTTTTTGTTTTGATACCCACATATGGATTGAGGAGGATATTGCTTGTGTTTAAACTGAATAGAAGGTCCATGAAATGCCATGAAAAAACCTGTATTGTTTCCCAGTAGAATTTAGGGTTTTATCTTTCTTTTATTTTGGTGTTTTGTGTTTTTTTATGGATGTATAATTGTTTAATTTTAGATTTTTGTACCTAGTTTTTAATAGCCTCCAGTAGTGGGAATAGTAAAAAAATTTTAATTTTCTGCACTTTAAAATTAATTAGTAAAACTAGGTCCATTGGGTAAGATTAATTAAAATTAATGGCAGCTTTAGTTAATTAGGGTTTGTATGTAATTAAATTGGATTTTTTTGGAAATCATATGTGAATGTAATTTGATTTGATTTTGTGATTTTTTTAATGTTTTTTATGTTTTTGGGCCCCAAGCCCACGTTTAGGTCTAACCCACTTAATAAATAGGCTTAAAAATGGTTTAGGACTTTAAATAATTAAAATCAATTTACACCCATTAGGTTAATTAGATTTTAGGCCCACTTAGTTAATTAAAACTTGTTTAGACTTAGCTCAGCCCACTGAAATTCATTTCTTTTAAAATAAATAGACATAGGCCCATTTTTCACTTAAAATAAAACTAAGTTAGACTTAGGCCCACTAATTTAACTTTTCCTTTAAAATTTAATGGACTTAAGCCCATTTTTAGAAAAAGTAAAATAAATAGGTCTAGGCTCAATAATTAATAAAAAATGTAGGCCCGCCTTTAGTCTCTTTCTCACTTGTAAATAAAATGTAAATCTAGCTAATTTTTTAATAAAATTAACATAGTTTAGACTTAGGGATAACATGATCTTGAGTGCATTTTTTATGTGTAATTTTATTGACTAGATGCCTACGGTTAGATGGATGTCAAATAAGGTTTAATAAAATTGCATGTAATTAGAGGATGAAATAATTATTTATAAAATTATTCTAAATGAACACGAGATTAAGAGAAGTTAGTATTCCGTATCCAGAATCTCCTGGTTGTGGTGCTAGCTTTCTTTTAGGGAATCGAGTACCACCTTTTTTATTTGTCCCAGTTATTATTTTGGGTGGCGACTCCTCATCTCCATGCCATGTCTTTGTGACAGTGGTTAGTGTGTTCTCTAAGGCCCTGAGCCTAAACAGTGTCGCAATTGCTAAAATCTTGGACGCGCTCTAAACCCCGTCGTCTACAATTACCTTTAATTACTTGATTATTTCTTTATTAACATGCAAATTACAATTTCCTCCAATCAATTTTGAAATTTTACATTTAAGCTTGAATTAGCACATTAGTCCAATTTCATACTTATCAAGGGTGATTCATTATATTTATTACAAATATACAAAATACTTATAAAAATAAAAGTAAATAATTAAGTAAACATGCAAAGAAAGGGGGGAGGAGAAAAGATTACAGTCCTTTCACATGTAAGAAACAGTAAACTAAACAGAGAATAAACTAAAAGTAAACAAAAACTAAACCAAACATAAATAGAATATAAACAAAAAAAGGGGGGAAACATGAATTAAAGTTGGATGATTAAATTCATCCTAAATTCCTATAATAAACAAAATATTAGCCCCTATAAATAGATAAAATCCTACAAAAGGAAAACCACAAAGTTAATTCATGGATTGAATGACTATAAATAGGGACGATAAACACATGAATATTAATTAAACAAAGTAACAAAATAATCACATAAAGAAGACTGAAATATGAAAATATGAAGGTACATGACATCACAAATCATATGATGTATACATAAGCTATCAAAATAAAAATTGTACATTGCTTTGGTGAAGCGGCAGCGCCTCACCCAGTCTAAAGGGGCAATGCCTCTTTAAAGAGGTGTCACCTGATTAATAGACAAAGCATCAACTTATAAAGTTCTTAAATCTCAAGTAAAGCAAGATCACATGCAAATAACTAAAGACTTGTAACTATACTTAGTAATTTAAATGATCATATCATAAACATAGCATAAAATGAATAATAAATCTATATACGAACAAGAAAAAAAATAAAATAAAAATTATTCAAGACAAAGACATAAACAAAAATAGAGAATCTTACTAATTTACGAGTTTACTTTTCAAAGTGATTGGCCCTTAAAGATAAGTTTGTGGTTTTCAATCCTTCCTTGAATGCAAGAGTTCTCTTTCTTCTTATTAGGAATGCACCTCCAAACTAAAACTCCTTCTTTTTCTCTTTTCTCTTAAGTTTTTTTTCTTAGTTTTTAGTTGCATAATTAGCCAACCTCCTCTCCAAAAATTTTCTCTCGCTTTTAAAGCCTCTCTTCATACCTTTTTAGGCTCCTCATGCCTTTGATAAGATATCTCACTCCTCCCTTACATCTCTTACCCATTGAGTGTACATTTTTAGCATTTTTATTTTAACCCTAAGACTGCATTTTAATGTCTAGGGATCAGTACCAATAAAATGTACAACCACCCACTTGTCCGCCAGCATCACTTTTACATTTAATGCCTATGCAAAGTGACTGATAAAGAGGCGATGCCTCTTCAGTCAATCGTTGCCTTTTTAACCCAGACCCGGAGTTAGGCCTTTCGGCATTTTAGGCTTAAGTCTTGTGTTTGTTTAGGCTTAAGCTTTTAGGTCCATTCTTGAAAAGATTTCAAGCTCTCTTGCATTCAAAATTTGTATTTTCTCATCATCAGACTTTTATTGCGGGCCGATCAAACTGAATGTCCACAATGACTACATACAATACGACTCGAACCCAAAATATTGTTTAACAAAAAACAATCTTTCAATAGTTAATAGTAAAATTTATTGATTTTAGAAAAAAATTCCTCTTTGTTATTTATTTATTTTCTTAAAAAAGAATTCTATAATGATTTTGTTTATAATTAATTGTAGGAAAATATTTTCCCCATAAAATTATATTTTTTGCGGCATTTATATTTATATTTGTGTGTGTATGTATGTAGTATATGATAGAATTTGACTTTGTAAATGGTAGTCTTATTTTTTTATCATTAATAGATCTTAGAATATTAATGCTGGCTAATTAAGACTAATTTAATTAACCCAATACTTTTATTTTTGGCCACCGCTAATCATTTTTAAATCGGTGGTAGTCCCTTATTATTTTTTCTATTCTATTTTATTTTTCATCCAATAAATATAAATTTTAATCTATCTATTTTATTTTGTTTATTTTATTTTTATTTTTTGTTTTTCATTTGTGAAGTTATTAATCCCTTTAAAAGGTTATGGTGGTTCTCTTCTATGGAGTTTATAGTTTTCTCTATTATGAAACTTTTGCAAGTATTTTTACAATCAGACTTAATTAAAGACTCAATGTGGGTCGTGTTCATGTTGGTTTGACCCACTTTATTGACACAATTAGGATTAGCACAAACACAACCCATTTAATAATTGTGTCAAATATTTCAACCCTAACACTAACAAGACACGAAAATTAAATAAGTTATATGAACACGACATATGTAACCTGAAAGAGTCCTAGAGGGGGGTGAATAGGACTATCGAATAAAAATAGGAAATTAAAGGAATTCTTTGCAAGAATTGAGTAAGAGTTGAGAAGGAAGAATGAAGAACACAAATATTTAAGGAGTTCAAATTCAACAATAATCCTATGTCTCCACCTAACTTATCCCCAAGTTAGGATTTTTTAATCACCCACAATCTTATTAACAAGATTAAGAATATACAAGAGTTTTATGGCTCAATCTTATAACCTTACAACTTGAGTTTTCAAGGCTCACTCAAAAACCAAATTACAAGTGTTTTCAAGGCTCACACTAAAACCAATTTCCCAAGTGTTTTAATGGTTAAACACTTAAACCAATTCCTTTATAATAGAATCTCACTTTCTATTTTCTAAACCTAAAAAATAGAAGAATAAGAATTTCTATTCTAATCACTCACCAACTCTCACAAGAGTTATACACAAAGAATTTGTTTAAAAGAAAGTTTAAGAGCTCAATTGAATGCTTAAGAAAATGATGAATGATAAACAAGTTTTTTTAACCTTTCAATTGAATTCTAAGTTGTGTTTATATAGAAAAACACTTAAAAATGTAGTTTTTGGATGTATCAATCATGTCTCCAATGTTTATAATTGATTTTGAATCAATTCTTGGACTTTTGGCAGCTCAAAGGATGCTCATGAGCGGCTTACGAGTGAACAATGCTCGTGAGGGGTGAAAATATATCCGTTGCATTCAAAAATTCCCGTTGGAATACTGTCAGAGGTCTGCTCATGAGTAGGTCACGAGCAAATAGCTCGTGAGGGGTGCTGCCATTTTTTGGCAAAAAACGTGCTCCAAAGGCTGCATTGAAGGACAGCTCGTGACCACTTCAAAATATGCTCATGAATGGGACTGAAGACGATCGATTCAGCCAAAATTTTCTTCATAAAAGTTGTAGATAATTGTCTTATATTTTCATAAAACTTTGAATCACATCAATTCAACATCTGTAACTCAAGATATTATTGAAATACCAAGACCTGTGCAAACTGAAATGCAAGCTGCATATGTTGTCTTCAACTGAAGATTTTCATATCCAAATGAACTTGGATTTTGACAAGCAAGCACAATTTAAAAAGCTTAAGATGTCTGTTTCAAAAGTTAACAAGCTCATTTTCTCATTTAAGAGCTCTAAATATGTCAAAAGCCTTCTTCAATCTCAGAGGTTTAATCAGCCTGAAAAGTCACTATTCATCCAAAAGTGTATATGTTTAGTATATAATTCCCTATACACTTAATTGAAATTATTAGTATAAAAATTGTTTGTCAAAATCCAAAATTAGGAGTTTGATCATGCAAATGGTCAACATAACCCATTTATTTAAATGGGTTGTACAGGTCATAAATTTCAACACGGCCCAATTAACCTATATAACATTTATAATAGATAAAACTACTATTTTCACAAAAAAAAAATTAATGTCTATAATTTAGCAATTTGCATAATACAATTATAAAAATATTATTTTTATAATAAATTATAATAAATGACTAATTTATTAATTAAAATCACAATAAACTATATGAATTTTAAATAGGTCATGTCATGTTGTGTCGGGTTGACACGACCTAACATGACACATATAATTAAATGGGTTCACATATCAACTCACAATATGATTTTATTAAACCGTATCATAAACGGATTTACCCTTTTTTATGAACCCATTTAACTTTGACCCTAATTCGCTAATTTTGATTGTTAGGCAAATCATATTCACATGTCATGACCCATTTTGACACTCTTACCACTACTTCAACCACCTTAGAAGGAATTGTTTCCGTTCCACTCAAATGTGTTGCTCTCTTGATTTTGTCATGTTTTGTGTGGTTAGTTTTATGAATTTGTTGTGTTTTATTTGATTACCTTGAAATATATTTAGAAAAGGTAAAAAGTAAAAAAAAAAATCCTTATTAAACTTTTATTATAATAGTATTTAACATTATTGAAGTCTATAAATTTTCAAAAATGGTTCAAATATACCTCTTTTTTAACTTTTACCTAACATATGTTAACTTTTAGCTTTTGAGCTATAAAAAAATACAAAAAAAAAAAGCTCTTAATCTTTAATTTTAGTATAATTAAATCTTAAACATTTTTAAATTTAAAATATTTATTAATTAACATTTTATTTTAAAAATTTATTTTAGGGTGTAAAATTATTTTTAAAAATTAATTTATTCTTAAGAATTGTTTATTTTGAATCATTTCACTTATTTTTTTAAAAATGAATTTACATTAAAATTGATAAAATTTATTAAAAAATGTAAGAAATATCATTAAAAATTATTAAACTATATATTTTATTCTTAAAAAATAATTATTATTTAAGAATATTTTTATTTTTAAGAATAAAAATACTTTTATTCATGAACATTTCATAATAATTTTCATGAATAAAAATATTTTTATTCATAAAAACATACTATTTCACAATAATTTTCATGATTAAAAAAATTTTTATTCATAAATGTAGTCTATTCATAATAATTTTCATAAATAAAAATATTATTATTCTTCAAAATAAAAATATTCTTAAAAATTTTTATCTTTTAAAAATAAAAATATATAGTTTTGAATAAATTAAATCAATAATTTTTTAATGATATTATACACTTTTAAATATTTTTTGTCAATTTTAGAGTGTAAATTTTATTTTAAGAAAATAAGTGACATAAGTTTTAAAATAAATAAGTTTTAGGATAGATTAATTTTAAAATAATTAATTTTTAATATAATTTTACCCTCTAAAATAATTTTTAAAATAAAATGTTAATTAATAATAAATAAATAAATATATTAAATTTAAAAAATATTTAGGTTTCAATTGTTCCAAAATTAAATAGTAAGGATTCTTACACAAAAGTTAAATGTTAATCTTTGTTAAGTAAAAGTTAAAAAGAGTCTATTTAAACCATTTTGAAAAGTTTATAAGATTCTTTATACTTTTTTTTTTTAATTTATGATGCTAAATACTTTTATCATAAAAGTTTTTTTTTTTTTTTTTTCAGTTTTTGCTTTTAGAAAATTAAGTTGTTAAATAGAATCAGTTTAATAATGGGTTTTAAGGATCCGCTATTGGGTTACTGCATATGAAGATGTTTTGTCCCTTCGCAAGCTTAATATTTTGTCGATTTTCATCATTAATTTATAATTTTGATCAATTAAAAAAAACCTTTTTCACTTATATATTTACTTTTTATATTTTAAAATTTCTATAAAAATATTCTTGTTAGGAATAATTGCACAATTTATGACATAATAGATTAAAATTTTTCTCTTCACTAATATTAACAATAATATAATTTTATGAAAAAATAAATAAAATTTGCATCAACCTAATCAGAGAATATCCAAAATTTCTATACTTTGTCACGACCCGAACCCAAGGGTACGTGATTGGCACTAGGGAATGAATAGGTATAAGGCCTCCAAAATCCGTAGTAAGTCTAAAGGAAAAGAAAAATAAAATCTTTCATTTTTAAACTTTAATCAATAACAGAACATATTATCAAACTGATTTTTTTTTCTTAAAAATAAACAAATTCAACTGCTTAATTAAAATGTGCTTCAACATCTCATATTATAAATCAAATTTAAATCTTATACATAAGCGTGGTTTACACAAATAAATTACACAATTATGTTTAAACCATACAAATCCTTAGTACATATACTACTGCAACAACCTAAATTAACACACAGTACAACTTACAATGACCTATATAAAATAGCCGGTGAAGAAGAAACCCGGTGTGGAGGTAGTCTGAGATCGAACTCCCAAGCTCCTGAAAAAAATAAATTGAGGGGAATCAAACCTCCCTGAGTAAGTCAATAAAAGATTTGTACGGTTTGAAAACCTTTTGAAAACTATATATTTATAGTGAAAATAATTTATAATGTATAAGTATAGCTTTTGAAAAATCTCGGTAGAACCCTAAACCCAAAAATCTAAATGGTCAACTGGGCCCACTTAATCCAACTAGACTACCGGTCCCCGAGAGCAAAGGCATCAACCGAGGCACCAAGTCGTAGTCATTCACTTAATCCAAATATATGGCACTGGCAGTCCCCGAGAGCAAAGGCATCGACCAAGGCACCCATCCCAGTCCATTAATAACCTTACAATCACTGGCGGTCCCCGAGAGCAAAGACTTCCACCGAGGCACCCGTCCAAATTTAACATTCACCAATCATATATACATTATGGATCCGTCTCTCAATCTCTACCATGTGCACATAGTCTTGGTGAAGCCCACCAGGTAGCCCGTTCTACCAAAATTTCTCAAAATCAATTTTAAATAAATAAAATGCATTTAAATCTTAAATAGCAACATTAAATTAAATAAACCATATAATCAATATTAAAATATGAGCGCACGTATTTGTTAATTTAAACACATGCACAAATCATTCTATCGACTTACAAGATGAATGCGAAGGCTGACGACCACGCGTCTGCCTCGGCCTCACAACTTCTGCTCTGATATGCTCTAAAAGAAAAAAAAAATAACAAATCGACTTTTAAAACATGACTATGGAATCGAAATCAACAATCAACAAAATAATAAAATTCCAGGCTGACTCGAGGAAAACCGGACAAGACACGATAGACAGGAAAAAGCCTAATTAAAGGTAGAAATTCACAACGAATATCACGTTTTACGAGAAAATCTATCGAAATTTCGGCAGAGTCTCCTCTGTAAAACAGACATCTCTCTACCAAAGGTAGAGCCAGACCTGCATAGAAAACGCACTTCTAATAACCACAGATATACACACTCGAGTCGGGCTCCCAAAACTACAATTATCCCCGACCAAGATCACAACTCAACAAAATATCAAGAATTAATAACATTTATTCCTCAAAATACATATGTCACATACACATATGCTAAAAATAAATAAAAATATATAAAATCTCAATTATTCAAAATATAATTAAAGTCTACATTAAAACCATTATATTCAACTTTATTACCAAAATAATGTATTATAAATATATCTATAACAACTGGAATTAATATTTAAATTAACACTACTTAAGTAAAAATACCAATTAATTTATAAAAATTCTCTAAACCTCTTAAATATTAATAAAACTAACCAAAATATATGTTTAACTATAATTAGCATAAAATTACATTTTTACCCCCTAAAATACATAAATTACATAATGTATTATTAATACTAAAAATAATTCCTTGAAATTATTTAATCACCCCAAAAATTTATTTTCTCAAAATTAATCTTCCTAATATAATTAAAACATAAAATCAACCAATAATTTCTTCTAAAAATATAATTTAACCTAAAAATCACATTTGACATAAACTCAAAAATATTTATAAAAATACTATAAAAATCACAAAAATTATAATTTGAGTTCTAAAATTAATAACATTCAGTAATAACCTCAATTATTAAAATTTCACAATTTCTCACAATAATTCGAAATTAACATAAATACCAATTAAATACCTAAAATCCTAAATTCACAATTAACAAATAATTTTCTAAAATTCTTAAATAAAATTAATATACCAAGAACAATTAACTATAATTACTCTAATCACTAATTACACCTAAAAAAATAGAATAAAATGACAAAAAAATCAAATAAAATTCTGAAAAAAAATCAAATAATTCCCCAAAAATTTCTAAAAGAACAAAATCAACCTCATTATACACTAACAACATCAATTAACTAGACAACCTACCAAAACACTCAAGATCAAAGAAGGAAAGGAGGAATCGGGTGAGTACCACTCACCACCAAGCTGTTGCGAAAACAGAGGGGAAAGGAGGGAGCTCACTGTCACCGGAGATCGAGGCTGAGGAGGCAGCAAATCACAACAGGAAGGCAGCACCTATGAAGAAGAGTCGGAGCCAGGGTGTCACGACCCAAAACAGGGGCCATGACCGGTGCTAAGGAACGAGAATTCTTTCGAATCCGGAACCCATAGCAAGCCTAAAAATAAAATAAACATGCAATAGTAATAACAATATATAATGCAGCGGTAATAAAAATCATAAATATCAAAATGATATCCATATCTCATATATAGATAAATTCTTTGACACAATTCTCAGTTCAATTTCTCAAAATACATAACTTACACAAATATAATACATAAAACCCATAATTTATTTACAACTACTGCAGTGTCTAGATTATGAAAATAAAATCAAGACTCAGATAAGCAGTTTACATAAAGAAGCCGGGGCGGAAGAAATCCGGCCTACTACTGAGGTCTGAGGAAGATGACTCTCCTGAAAAATAGTCAACGGAGGGGAGTCAGACCTCACTGAGTGAATTACTATAATATATATACATGCATACTAAATGCCAATGCACACAGTCAAAAGTATATATAATATGTATATATACAGGCAAATACACACAGATGCAATAAAATCATTTTATATATTTTATTGAAAATCATTATTTATGAAGGATCAAATAGAACCCTATGATATCGCAACCTCAAAACAGTGACAACACTCTAGCCATACAGGCTCACTTATTCCAAAATATATCCACTTAATCCATTTAGACAGTAGACTGGCCTCGAGACACTAAGTCAACCGAGCTCCAGCAGTCTGACTGTCAGTGTGATTGGCCCCGAGACACTTGGTCAACCGAGCTCCAGCAATCACACCTCCAAACCATATCTCACACATCAAATAATCATAACCAATCATTATCCACAAATGGTTAGTAGTATAGCCTAAATGCTATAAGCGTACCGGTACGTACTCGGTCCTAGTGCTGCCCACTAGGTAGCACGTTCTATCGATATCCTTCATTAATAAATATAAAACATACATTCACAAATAAATGATGCATGAACTTAAATAAAATAGCAACATAAACCATATATATACTCGAAATATACCAAAAGTAAACCAGGTATATTTCGAGTATATATACGTCAAATAAATTCAATCAAATTATAAATTAAACTAGAAATATATTTAAAAATATTTTAAATATAATTTATTAATAAAACATGCATATGATTTAATATATACCGAAAATAAACCAAAAATAAACTAAAGATATAGTTAAATACTAATCACATTATTTATGCATATTTAATCAAAATAAAACATATATTTCTAAAATCATGCATCCTAAAGCATATATATATAAAATAGTAACTCACACTTAGTGCACTCCTCGAGATGGGTCCGATGGGCCTGGTCCACTAGGCCTCGGTCTCGGCACAATTAAACAAACAATAACGACAGAAATCAGAATAAACCTAACAGAAAATCCTAGAACTCGATCTAGAATATTAAATACAGAAACAAAAGTAGGGTTCGACCGAACATCACGTTTTACGAGAATTCTATCAAAAATTCGACAGAACCTCCCCTGTAAAACGGACATCTCTCTATTCAAAGAGTAGAGCCGACCCTGCAAAGAAACACACTTCGAAAAACAGGCTCAACCACTCATCCACAACCCCTCGGTCGGACTCCAAACTACAGTCTACCGATCGGGGTCTACAATCACAGAACAATTTCAGAAATACCAAAAATACCCTTATATCATAGAAATTCATTTTATAAGTAGAAATTACATAATTAACCTTAAAACAATGTAAAAACCGATAAAAACTCATTTTATTAGTAAAATCATTTATTATATATATAATTGAAAATAATTCACGAAAAATAGTTTTAATTAGTTAAAAATACTAAATAATTTGTGGAAATCATTTTTATACCTTAAATAACTATTAAAACCAATTAAATTACATTTTTAGCCAATTTAAGGTAAAATTACCAAAATGCCCCTATATTTATAAATATACTAAAATTACTTCAAAAATTCACCAAAAATAGTATAATTATCCAAAATTAATTTTTTCAACATATTTATCAATAATATCAATAATTAAACTCAATTCAATAATTAATTTCAATTAAAAACACAATTAACCTAATTTTCCAAAATTTCATAAACCTAAATAAATTCAAAATAAATACATAGAAATTCATAAAAATTCCAAATAAATTTCTATAATTCATTTTAACACCTATATTTATCATAAAACACAATTTCATAATTTATTTAATTAATTTTCGAAAATTAGAAAATAATATTAAAATATTCAAAAATACCCAAAAGTCAAAATAATTCCCAAAAATTCTACAAAAATTCATACATGTAGATTAAGCTAAGGGGAACAATATTTGTGAAGGAATTTATCATGAATAAACAAGAAAAATTCAAAAAAAAATCAAAAACCTAATTTAGCCAAATTGAGAAAAATTGAAAAACAAGAAATTCAAGGCCATTTAAGCTCAAACCAAAGCTAGAATCATGATTACCGTTGCTAGAGGAGTCCAAAGACACCGGAAATGTGAAGTTTGGTGGCCGGAGGAGGAAGACACGTTGGAGCTTGGACTCTCGGCCAAAAATGGCAGAAATGGAGCTAGCCGGCGCCGGGGAAGAAAACTAGGGGCGGCGGAGCAACTGGAAGTGAAGGTGGCACGGTGAGAGGCACACCGACGGTAGGTGGTCGAAAGTTGCAGCGGTGAGGGGGAGAAGGGACGGGTTTCGGGAAGAAAGGAGAAAGAAGAAGAAAAGAAAAAGAAAAGAAAAGAAAAGAAAAAGAAAAAGAAAAAAGAAAAAATAATATAAAAATATTTATATATTATAATATGGTGTATAAACAAAATACTTGGAAAAATTTGCACACCACATATTTAATATTCTAATAATTTATATACTACATGAAAATAATTAAATAACAATAAACCAAATAAATAAATAATAAAATATTATGATAATAAATTAAACCCTAATTAAATAAATATATACACACATAGGCTTTATTTAGTATTTTAAAAATATATATGAATTCATGCAAGTCCGTAAATCTATTTAAAATAATTAATAGGAAATTATTTATGTGAAAATTTCCCCGAAAATGCAAGTCCCGGGAAAATTTTACGTAAAGTACTTAAAATAATAATAAACAATTAAAATTAGCTTTAATTAAATAACAAACTCATAAAAATTTCATAAATATATATAAAAATTATTAACACTGCATATCTCGATGCAGTATAAAAATATTTAAAAATACGGGATATTACACAGGGAACTCTGAAAATGCAGGCTATCGCGCAATGAGGAGCTGCTGCCAGGTGAAGAGAAAGAAGAAGAAGAAGAGCAGCAAAGAGTTCGGTGAGGATGGCAAGTGAAGGAGGAAGATAGGGAGGGGACTGAGGTCGGAAAGCTTCTTTGTTTCCTGTTTTTGTTTTTCTTTTGTTTTGTGTTTCGGTTTTGGTCCCTATTTCACATATACATATATATATATATATATATATATATATATATATATATAGCAGAGAGTTCGGTGAGGATGGCGAGTGAAGGAGGAAGACAGGGAGGGGACTGAGGTCGGGAAGCTTCTTTGTTTCCTGTTTTCGTTTTTCTTTTGTTTTGTGTTTAAGTTTTGGTCCCTATTTCACATATACTTATATATATATATATATATATCCATTAAATAGCAAAATAATTAACAATTGCATCATATAATTAAAAATTATTTATTAACATTACAATTTTAAAAATTACTTTATTTAATTATAACCTAGGGTATTACATATATTTTTGCCAATTTAGAATACTTTTCATATATTTTATATTTTTGATACAATGTCCTCATTATAATTACCATAAAAACTTCTAATACAACATATATTTTGCAAGAATAGAACAACTACTAATCTTTTATTCATTACAATAAAAAATGAGGTGACAATTTCATTTTCAAAAATATTAAAGTGACTAGAATACAATTTCAAAGGTTGAAACTTGGAATATTTTTCATTTATTTTTTGTTTACTTTTTGCTTGCTTTTGGTTTATTTTTTGTATTTACACTTTTATTTAGCTTCATGATCAATGATACTCAATCTCATTATAATTTTTAAATTATTTATATATCCAATGATATGTACTTTTTAATAAAAATAATGTACAATAACAACAAGACAAGTATTAAGTGTTTTTGTCACAATCCGAACCTAGAGGTACGTGATTGGCACTAGGAGTGGGAAATGCAAAAATGCAACCGAAACTCATAATAAGCTTTGAAAATTTTCGCAAATAAATAACAATCACTTAACAATAATACCATGGATAAAATCATTAATATCAAATACATAAGTCATTACTCCACTACAATAATATTTTAACACAACACAAATCCATAATATTAATAGCACAAGTTTCATAATCAATTACTGCAGTATCTAGAATTCAATTACATAATGTTCAAATCAAATAGACATACATAATGCAACCAATAAAGAAGAAACCTGGCACATATGATGATCAATATTAGGCACACTGTGAGGTCCTAAAAAAATAAATTGAGGGGAATCATAGTTCACTGAGTGAATCAGTTTTATAAAATGAATATTGGTTTGAAAATATTTATAAAACCCTTTTTTAAAATAAAAATAAAATAAAGTAAAATAAATATAAATATTAAAAATCATTTACTTTAATATGAAACTCTAGCACAAAATCATATAAATTTATTATTTTAGAGGAAAATCTGGAAGAACACCTAAACCATCAAATTTTAATAGCCATTGGGCTCACTTATTCCAATTGATGGTCGGTCCCAGAGAGCAAGTTCGACTAGGGTCCAGCCACAGTCAGTCTCTTATTCCAAATGATCTTTGGAGCCTAAAGAGCATGTTTGACCAGGGTCCAACCAATATCATACTTCTACTTGGAAAGCAAGCTCAATCAAGGCTTAACAATAACCACACATCTACCTAGAGAGTAAAGCTCAATCAGGGCTCACATTTTCACAAATCTTGCCCAGAGAGCAAAGCTCAACAAAGGCTCACAAACTAATCAATGGCCATATAAATAATTATTACTGGTGCACACGCAGTCCTACTGACACCCACCAAGTAGCACGTTTTACCATTATTTCCAAATCATTTAAATCATAATAAAAAAAATAAACCAATAAAGTGGAATAAAACAAATTCCATAAAACATTCTTCAATTAGTATTCATTATAAATAAAGATATAATTATGCATGTAGCAATATAAATAAATTCATACATAATTCATATAATCATTTCTTTATTATTTGAATCACATGAAAATATAATCAAAATTGCCATAACACACATTCTATAATATCAATTCATAAGTTGAGTGTGCTGGGCAACACATCCTCTACTGCCCAAATGCTACAGCTTTGATCCTGGAATTCTCTAAAATAAATAATATTTATTTAAAAGATGCTAACATAAATAAATTTATAAATTTGTCAAAATTTACTAAAATCTTGAGATGATGAGGTTGACTCGATCTAAGACACAATGCTATACAAAATCAGAATTAACACATATTGATCTCACAGTTTACGAGAAATTTATCTAAAATTCGACAGAATTTTCACTATAAAATGGATATCTCTCTACTGCAGTAGAGTTGTTCCTATATAAAAACAACACTTCTAACAGTCTCATAACTTAACAACTCAAGTTAAGCCCCACACTACACTTATGCCAAACTAAGAACTAAAATTCACAACGTATATATAAAAAAAATAATATCATTTATCTCAAATTACAAATGATTCATAAGAATTTATTTAACTAATGCAAATTAATTTATTTATATAAAATAAAAATATAAGGAAAATTTATTTCCAAGTAATTAATAAAATTTCTAATTTATAACAAAATCTCGTTAATGAAACCTATTTTCCATTTTTACTAATAAATTAGCATAAATTATAAATAGATATTTAAATTAATCAAATAATTCATAAAAATTATTAAAAAAAAAATACATGACTCATTTAAGCTTAAAAATAATAAATAAATTCATTATTCATTTATTTTTCCAAAATTACTTCTAGTTAACTAATAATTGAAAATTAATTATAAAAATTATTTTTTTACTTTTATTATTTTAAAATTTGTCTAAAATAGAATAATTAACAATAAATTCAATTAAAATTAAACAATTCACCAGTTTCTAATAATTTTCCAAAAATACATATTAATACATAAACTTTAAAAATTTATATCTTAAATTCTAAAACTAATCTCAAAAAACTTCCTTCACAAGGTTTAATATACATAATTTATAAAATTTGATAAAAACATATACACATCCCAAGTTCAGAACAATACAATGAATAATAACCAAGATTCAGAATAGTGACCCGAAATTCAACCTTCTCAAAAAATTACAAACCATACATCAAAAGAAAGTTCCCAACCTCAATTTCAATAATATAAACTCAATTAGACCTGAATCAACCTAATTGAAGCTCAATTTAATAAAATAAACTAAAATAACTTAAGTTTGAATTACTCAAAATTAAGGGGCGTACCGGAGTTGGAAGCTAAAATTTACGGAGGGCATTTGAAGCCTAGAGGATAAGGATCAATTTAAGACCGACGAAGAGCCTTTGGGTGGCCGAAGGTGGGGCTAGTGTGCTCTTTCCTCACCAGCAATGAAGAGACTGAGAGGGAGAGAGAGAGGTGGTGATTGACTACGGATGGAAGAGAGAAAGGATGGTGGCGGTCTAGCATGACGGTGGTTGATGCCAGCAGTGGTTGTGGTGGGTGGTGTAAGAGGAAGAGAAGGAAAGAAGAAAAGTAAACAAAAAGGAAAAAAAAAAAGAAAAAGAAGAGGATAAGAAAGAATAGGGAAAAAAATTGATCCTGACTTTTTTTAATACTATAGTATATAGTACAACTTTTATTATTTTAAAATAAAAATATCTACACTCTTCACAAGTACACATATATAATATATATATAATACTTTAATAATCAATCTTTTAATAAAACACTCCTAAATGTTAATAATTTATTAAAACACTTATAAATTACTCAATTAACACAAATTAAATAAAATTTTAATTGAAATAATATAATCCATATTTTATATTAATAATTAAAAATTCGGGTCTTTACAGTTTTCCCCCTTATAAAAAAATTCGTCCTCAAATTTTAACAAAAATAAAAAGTATAAGAAGTTTTAATAATGAAAAAGGTAAAGGTATGCCACCTGCATCTTTGCCTCTGTCTCCCAAGTACAATCCTCCAACACATGATTACTCCACAGCACTTTAACCATAAGGATTTCTTTGGTGCGAAGCTGACAAACCTGCCAATCCATTATCGCCACAAAGTACTCCTCATAAGTCAAATCTTCGATGAGCTCCACTGTTTGAGACTAAAGAACGTGTAAAGGATCGAAGATGTACTTCCTCAACATAGAGACTTAAAATACTGGATGAATACGCAATAACTCCAGTGATAACACTAATCTATAAGCCACATCTCCTACCCTTAAATGAATTTTGAAGAGTTTAATATATCTTAGAGTTAACTTATTCTTCTTACCAAACCTCATCACTTCCTTCATTGGAGACACCTTGAGGAATACTATATCTACAACAAAAAATGATACATCTTTCCTCTTAGGATCAACATAGCTCTTTTGTCAGTTAAAAGCTTTCCTTAATCTCTATTGGATGATAGGAATTTTCTCTGAAGTCACTTATACCAATTTTGGGCCTGTCAACTATCTCTCGCCAACTTCTTAACATAAGTGTGATCTACACTTCCTTCCATACAATGCTTTATACAGGGCCTATAAGCACCCAATTTCAAGATGCAATTGTGCACAACTGCAACGTAAGCCCCTATGATGAAATTTATTAAAAATTTGAACTTGGTTGTCGATTTTCTGGACTTTAGGGACTAAATTGCAACATTTTTTAGGATTTGATTACAAATAAGTTAATTTTTCAAGGGTTTTTTGGTGATGAAAAGCCCCTTATGATGAAATTTAGACAATGCTGACGTGTAAAATTCCTATCCTGATACTGGCAAGGCGAGATGAACCCCATCTTTGCATTAAAGGCAGACTCCTGTCTAGGCTAACAACACCAAAACCTTGAACCAACCCAATCTCAATACTCCAGATTTGAGAAAGAAAAGGAGTTAGTAAAATCAGGAGAGGGATTAGGAAATATGCAAAATTAAAAGCAAATAAGAACATACATGAAATGCATGCCAAAAGCCGCACATGGTCACTATGCCTCTGTAAATAGTGTCGAGTCTGTAGTAAAGACAAGCAAGTGTTGCAAATCCCCAATTAAGAGTAACAACCTGGTCTAAGTCACGCAGGGGGCCCAGAAGAGCAATGCTCACCTCATGACTAGTCTCATAAAAAAGAGTATTGCCTAGCAGGATGAGGAGGAAACATCTTGCCTTCTGAGCAATCTGGCAAGGAGTAGTAGTGGGTAGACGTTTGAAGCCCTAAACCAGAGAAGAAAGAACTACGTTCTTACAGTTCTTCTACATCAGGGAAAATCTAATCAAATCACATATAAACTGACTCCTACTCCCCTTCGGAAGGTTGCAGTAGCTGATGCCAAAGGGTACAAGAGTCCCTCCAAATGCAATACTAGTAATAGCAGAGAAACTCATAGGTGTTATCGTCAACTCACCTACAGGGGTATGGAAGGTATGAGTGGTGTCCATCCACCCTTCAATCAGTGCAAATAAGGAATAATGATCTTATCTACCCCAAGCAGTCAGAAGAGCAGCAATGAAACGTCTAAAGCTAAAGGCCCAGATGATATGCATCACATTCTCTAGCAAACCATGGAACAACTCTCAAGCCAAGTGGAAGCATCCCGCGAATTTCAATGGTTTCTGAATAAAATTCAGAAAACCAAAATCATTCTCTAAATTGCTTTTATTTATTAAT
This sequence comes from Mallotus nudiflorus, assembly GCA_947683625.1. Classification (NCBI taxonomy): domain Eukaryota; kingdom Viridiplantae; phylum Streptophyta; class Magnoliopsida; order Malpighiales; family Euphorbiaceae; genus Mallotus; species Mallotus nudiflorus. Next base: position 26,812 of record CANTUR010001029.1, read on the forward strand.
TTATTTGTTCATTTATATGTAAAAAAAATTGGAAATAAAAAAAACTAGAATTTCAATCGAAATTTTGGATTTCCGATTGAAAATCCATAATGCCGATCGGAATTATGGATTTTTTATTGGAAATCTGTAATTCCGATTGAAAATTCAGTTTTTCGATCGGCAATGCACATAATTCCAATGACTCCCAATTGTTTTTTAATGTTTAATTTGAATTTTTTATTACATATCCCAGTTAATTTTTAAATTTAATTTAGTTAGCATGCATTTAAATTTTACATTGTAAAATTTAATCATTACAAATAATTATTTGAATTAATCTTGCAGAATGAAGTAGAAAGGACAGAAAAAAAACCTCATTACCAGTCTGTGAAGACCTGTGAAGATGCAAACTGGTCAAAGGAAGGATGATATCACCTTTTTATAGTCCAAGTCTATTATGTGGAAAACGTGGACTCAAAATAATTGGATCTGGTTGCATGCTTACACTCCCACGTGGTCCCCGTTGCGGGTGGACCATCGGATCAGACGAATTGAAAATCGGACCACAAATGGTCAAGAAATCAAGAAAATAAAAAATCAAGATCAATTGGAAAGAGAAAAAAAGAAGAAAAGAATAGGAAGAGAAAGGAACTGATCAACAAAAGGGAAAGGATATATAAAATGGAAAATATCCATTTTAATCCTTCCAATTTACTTACATTTTTATCCAACTATTCTTTCTTGCAATTTGGTCCATAATTGTATTCAGATTAGGAACATGTTCCTAATTAAATTATGACATTCATCAAATTAATAATTCATTGAATTATTAATACTGCATAATCAATCTGTGACTCTGAATTTTCTATCAAGTATAAAATACAGAACAAGATTACAAAATTCATTTTTTGCATTTTACATGCATCATTTCAATCAAAGGATTCATATGTTGCACAGTAGCTATGATATGAATTTCAAATGATTATGTTATGAGCTGCACAGTAGTCATAACCTTCATTATGTTATATACTGCATAGCAGTTATAACATAAACTTTCAAATTCATCATTGCTAGACATTCCACAGGAACTATAGCAAGTTTTCAATTTATCATCATTAGACATCCCACAGGGAATATAGTGTACATACTAGACGTCCCACAGGGAATATAATGTACATACTAGACGTCCCACGGGGAATATAACAAAATTCATCAGTGCTAGACGTTCCACAGGAAATAAGTAAATTTTCAATTCAACATCACTAGATGTCCCACAGGGAATATAGTGTACATCGTTAGACGTCCCATAGGGAATATAACAAAATTCATTACTGCTAGACGTTCCACAAGAACTATAGCAGATTTTTAATTCAACTTCACTAGATTTCCCACAGGGAATATAGTGTGCATCGTTAAATGTCCCACAAGGAATATAACGAAATTCATTAATGCTAAATGCTCCATAAGAATTATAGCAGATTTTCAATTCAACTTCACTAGACGTCCCATAGGGAATATAGTGTGCATCATTAGACGTCCCACAAGGAACATAACAAAATTCATCATTGCTAGACTTTCTACAGGAACTATAGCAAGTTTTCAATTTATCATCACTAAACGTCCCACAAGGAATATAGTGAAACTCATTTGCACAAAGTCCACTAGACGTTCAGTAGGAAATATAGTGAGACTTGTCAAACATTCCACCTTGCTCAACAGTTTGGGCATCAATCTATCATTTAGGATACAATCAAGTGTCCTAATTTTTTCTTTTGAAATTGTGTGCTTCTATTGCTTTGCCATAATTTTTCAAGCAAATAGCAATAAAGGGGGGCAACTATAAGCACCCAATTTTGGGATACAATTATGCACAATTATGACGTAAGCCCCTATGATGAAATTTATTTAAAAATTGAACTTGGTTGTCGATTTTATGGACTTTAAGGACTAAATTGCAACATTTTTTAGGATTTGATTATAAATAAGTCAATTTTTTACGAATTTTTTGGTAATTCAAAGTCCCCTATGATGAAATTTAGATAATGCCGACATGTAAAAGTCCCTTTTTTTTTATTTTTTACTTATTTTTTCTTATTTTTTAATGATTTTTTCAGTGTTTTAATTGGTTAAAAATCAAATTTTATTATTATTTTTTATTTGGAAAAGATTTTGATGCATTCAAAACACGTAACTTTTAAAAATCAAATCCTTATGAGTCTGTTTTGAGGAGATGAGTTTGTTCCTCCAAAGAAAGAAGTCAGTACGCGCAGACTCTACTTTAAAAAGCAAAGAGTTTGTGTGTGTGGGAGAGGATTTTTTTTGGAGACTCACAGAGAGACAGAGAGAAACTCACACACGCAGAGACTGAAAAAACCTAACTGCACAAAAAAAAACCCCAAAATCCAAACGCTACTGAGAATGCCCTTTCCAGTCCAGAATCAACAACAATTCAATTTTAACGGTGATAATCCAATCTGAGGGGATAAAAAGGGCATTCGCACAACATCTAAAATTATCAGTGTTCTTTTATATTTTTTTCTTTTTGTGATTTTTATTTTGTTATTATTCTAATTATTCAATTTCACTGCTAATCTGATTACTTTTGTGTTTTTATTTTAATGTTCACATGTGGATTGAGGAGGATACTGCCTATGTTTAGACGAACAAAAGGTCCATGGAATGCTATGGAAGAACCTGTGTTATTTTTCAGTAGAATTTAGGATTTTTATCTTTATTTTGCATTCTAGTATCCTGTGTAGTTTTTTTAATTCGTAGGTGTATAGTTGTTTAATTTTAATTTTATACATAGTTTGTAATAGCCCCAGTAGTGGGAATAGTGAAAGATTTAATTTTCTACACTTTAAAATTAATTAGTAAAACTAGGTTCACTGGGTAATCTTTTATAAAATTAATGGTAGCTTTAGTTAATTAGGGTTTGTATGTAAATAAATTAGGTTTTTTTAGAAGTCATATGTGAATGTGTTTTTATTTGATTTTGCTATGTTTTTTTTATGTTTTTGGGCTTTTTTATATTATTTTGGACCCCAAGCCCACGCTTAGGTCCAACTCACTTTAAAGAGGCTTAAAAATGGTTTAGGACTTTAAATAATTAAAATCAATTTAGGCACATTAGGTTAATTAGATTTTAGGCCCACTTAGTTAATTAAAACTTTTTTAGAGTTAGCTCAGCCCACTTAATTTCATTTCTTTTAAAATAAATAGACTTAGGCCCACATTTCACTTAAAATAAAACCAAGTTAGACTTAGGCCCACTAATTTAACTTTTATTTAAAATTGAATAGACTTAAGCCCATTCCTTAGATAAACTAAAATAAATAGATCTAGGCTCACTAATTAATAAAAAATGTAGGCCCACCTTTATTTCCTTTCTCACTTATAAATAAAATGTAAATCTAGCTAACTTTTTAATAAAATTAACATAGTCTAGACTTAAGGACAACACGATCTTAAGTGCATTTTTTATGTGTAATTTTATTAACTAGATGCCTAAGGTTAAATGGATGTCAAATAGGTTTTAATAAAATTGCATGTAATTAGAGGATGAAATAATCATTTATAAAATTATTCTAAATGAACACGAGACTAAGAGAAGTTAGTATTCTATATCCAGAATCTCTTGGTTATGGTGCTAGCTTTCTTTTAAAGAATTGAGTACCACCTTTTCGATTTGTCCTAGTTATTACCCTGGGTGGCAACTCCTCATCTCTACACCATTTCTTTATGACAATGTTTAGTGTGTTCTCTAAGGCCGTGAACCTAAACAGTGTCGCGGTTGCTAAAATCTTGGATGCACGCTAAACCTCACCATCTACAGTGGCAACTCCACTAGGGATAAGAGATACTGATTCTACTTGTGTTCTTTAGAATTATTTTATCTATTATTATTTCATTCTTACGTTCATTCTTCATGTCCCTACTAAATCGATGGCATTGGTTTATAATTCCATGATTCCACTAGCTTCATAGAGTTGTAGATTGGCTAACCATCACTCTTAGCCTTAACTCGGTTCAAGAGAGATTACTGAGCTCATTTGACTAGAGTCTGTAACCTAAGTCCTTAAGGGGGGTAATCTGCTCTCGAGTTGGTAAAGGATGTTGGGCCCCTCTAACCTTGGCTTGTAACTCAAAGTCCATAATGGAGAGCATCTTGCTAAGGGAAACTTAACTTTTCACTAGACCCTAACCATATATAATGGCCTAGTTACTTCCCCTAGGATTTTTACCCAAAGTGCTTGTTTGTTTGAATTGCCATGAGGTATTTCTATTTATAAAAGCCCAGGCCTATACCTTTGAAGCTCATTCAGGCTAATAAGGATTAGGCTAGACCTTTATATTTAGAAATGTTATTTCTGTGCTTTTTATTTTAAAGAGAGATTTGACATGCGCGTCAGCTCTTAATATCCCCTATTGATATGAAGGCTAAGATAAAAAATCCTAGGAAAAAGAGACTCACCAATGAATACGTGTGTGGGAGGAATAAGGTTGGAAGGCTTATGCTTACATGTTGCCTATTGATTGCTTCTTGATACTTGTTACTTACTAAGTGCTTGCCTGTAATTTGTTGCATAAACATATGTATCATGCATACATGCATACATATAGTCCATGCATTATACTAATACCTTGTTTTGTAGCCATCATAGATTCATCTAAGTCTTCTTGTGTCTGGGGATGAAGCGGGTGGCAGATTGACTGGAGTTTATTTAAGTCTGAAGTCCATAGCTCAAGGCATTCTTCACAGACTGGAGAGACTAGAGGGGAGTCCAATCAATCCACTATTCTTAGAAGCTGAACCAACTCAGACTGAACAGACTGAAATGGAACAATAACCAAAGATGTGGACCTTGGAGGATATTAAGGGAGCTTTGATGGATGATATGAGAGCTATGATGCAAGATGAGCTAAGAAAGGCTTTGGTCGAACTTATGCAATCTGTTGTTAAACAACCACCTGCTACTGTTATTGAACAACCACCTGTTGCTACTGTTGAACAGCCACCTGCTATAGGAGCTCCACCTATTGTTGTAGCTCTTCCACCTGATGCTAACAATGCTGGGGGGCAACCTGCTGCTAGAAATATGCCTACTACTGATGTGAGACTGGAAGACGTTGAAAACTACATGGTAGAAAAGGTGAAGAGAGAATCACTTGAATTGGTTCAAGACCTTGAGTCCAAGCAGATGCAAGCATTGACTCAGAAAATGTCCAAGATGGAAGAGTTGATTAGAGGATAAGGAATGGGATATTCTTTTGACTTTGATGACATGCTACAAATAGAGGGAGATAAGCTGCCTAAAAAATTCAAAATGCTCAACTGCAAAAATTTGATGGGAGAGGAGACCCTAGAATTCATTTGAGCCAATACACCATAAGCACTACTAAAGCATCAGTAGTAATAGTTGTTAGGCTGTTGGTACTGTCACTTGAGGGAATGACTGTGAACTAGTACCATAGATTAGAAAAGTTTATTAGAGCTAACTAGAAAGAACTGTGTAATGCTTTTTTGAAATAATATGATTATAATACTAGCTTAGAGGTATCCATCAGGGATCTAAAGTTAACTAAATAGAAATCAAATGAGCCTTTTTCTGATTTCTTAACCCGTTTCATGAATAAGGTAGGGATAATGAAAAATAAGCTTGCTGAGAAGGATCAAGTTAGAATGATAGTTCATAATGTGTCACCTAATTTGGTTGAGAGGCTATAAATGATGAATCCTAAAACCTTTGTAAACCTGAATGATGATGGGTTATAAGTTGAGGAAATTGACAGTGAGAAAAAGAAAATCGCTAGAGGCACAGGAACTTGAAACTACCCAACTGGGGACATACAATAAGGAAGTACTAGCCGAGCTATAGAGGTGCATGCAGTTCAGTAACCTAGGAGATTTTTTAACTTCAACCAGCCACTCTCTAAAGTCCTAGAGAGGCTAATCCAAAAAGGCCTGCTCAGACCCCTGACCTTTTTCCAAACCCCCAAATCTAAATTTCCCTGGCTATGATCCAAACAGTTACTGCAAGTTTCATCAAGTAGCTGGCCATTCCACAGATACTTGCATTCGCCTAAAACATGAAATCCAAAACCTAATAGACTCTAAAAAAATCACTGACCTTGAGAAATCCAATTCTAACCCAAACACCAAAAACAATCCTTTCCCAAACTACCGAAATGTTCCACCACCAGCCACCATGATGATCAACTCAAGGGTTAGTGAAGAAAAAGTTCTAAGCTCCTTCGAGGACCTCAACCTTATACCTAATAGAGAACCTTTTAGACAGCCACAGAGAGGAGTAGAAGATTTACTGGGTCAGCCCTCAGGCAAGTTTGATTACAAAGTATTTTACTTGAAAGCACCCTCTACTGATATCCCTATTGAATCAATTATGCCCTTAGGTTGGGGAGATGAGTTTAATGATAAGCCGGTAAAAGAAGAGCCTAAAATTCCCAAGCATTTACTAAGAGGAGTTGAAGATCTATTGGGACAACCTTCAGGCAAGTTTGATTATAGAGTATTCTATTCTAAACCTGCTTCTGTTGACATACCCATAGAAGAGATCGTGCCGACAGAATAGGGTGATGAGTTTGAAAAAGATGAATTCTTAACCTTAAAACTATACTAAGAAGGGGTTGAAGAGCTGCTAAGCCAATAAATGGACAAGCTGAGGGAGTTGAAAGGAAAAGAAACATGCATAGTGAAAGTTTGGAAGAAACTGGAAAAGGGAACATATCGTTGGGGTCGTGGACATCTGGTATAATTCTGATGAAGAAAAATCCACTGGAGTTGATGTATGGGGTAATAATCCAAATGTGAATCATGTTACTAAAAGTGGGAGGAATTACCATCAGAAAAACAAAATGAAAGGGTTGTAGAAAGGGAAGAAATAGAAGATGCAGAAGTAGAGAAAGGATGGAAAAAAGACCTAATCTTGGAACAAATCAAGAAGGCTAAAGCGAATGTAAGCATCTGGGAATTACTAATGCATTTGGGTAGTCAAAGAAAGGCTCTGGTTAAAGCTTTGTCGAATATGAGCATTGAAATGATAACTACACCTAAGGCTATGGTAGCAAAGGTGATAAAAAAGAAACATGGGCTGATAACATTTTCAGATGATAACTTGCCTTTGAAGGGAAGAAACCATAGTAAGGCATTATTTATCCCAACTGAAGTAAAAGGGAAGAGAACCAACTTTGTAATGGTAGATGATGGTTCAGTTATAAATGTATTCTCGCTAAAGATCCTGCCTAATCTGGGTCTGAAAGTATATGACTTGATGGTTTCAAACCTCATAATCAGAGCTTATGATGATAGTACCAGGAATGTGGAGGAACATTTCAGGCTTTGGTCAAAATAGGGCCCGTAGAGTCGACTGTTGAATTTATTATGCTGGACCTCCCTGTTACTTATGCCCTACTATTGGGAAGGTCATGGTTTCATGTACTTGGAGGAGTACCTTCAACTGTGCACCAAAAAATAAAATTTCCACATAAAGGAGAAGTTATGACCATAGAAGTTGGGGACCAATGTTGTTGTGGCATCAATATTAGAAAAACAAAAATAAGTGTGTGCACCCCCTAGTTTTCAGATTATTAGGATATTTGATGGGACTAAAATGGATCTGAGAGTAGAAAAAATGATGGAGAGCATGAATTACTGACCTGGATAGGGGCTCGGGAAGAATGAACAAGGAAGTCCAAGGCCCCTGAACACTAAAACCCAGGACCATATGAAGGATTTAGGATATATTAAGGTAGGACCAGCTAGTAGAAAAGCATAGAATAAGGAGAAAGCAAAAGGAAATAAGCCCTTGGGAAGAATTGGACCACTAAGTGAGAACTTCATCAAGCCAGGGGAGGGCAAGTATTATTTGGGCACCAAAGAATCTATTAACGTGGCTGGAAAGGATGTCCCTGGGTTTGAGATCTTTAAGGAGTAGATTATGGAAAACCTAGTAGCCAGCAACAATGAGAAAGCCATGAAGTAAGTAACTAAAAGGATGGGTGATGATGCTGTTGAGGAGTTGCTATGTCTACCACTTGAGGAGGAACCACCCCAAGACTTAGCTACTATCATTAGTGATAGTTTTATTGATGTTTTTTATAAAGAAACTGATGTAATAACGTTTGGTCTTTATACGGATGAAGATGTTATTTTTCCTATGGTCAATGATATGAATATTGGTTTTGCTTACTTGTGTGATGTGCATCCTAATAGTTATGTGCATGATAATTTTGATAGGTAATGCATGTTTGACATTAATTCAATTTAATTCGATTCATTTAACATGGGCACAAATGATAATCCAAAGAACATTTCTATATTACATGATGTAACTCTTAAAGAGAGGAAAAATTTTGAGAGAATATTAACAAAAAGAAAGGTAGTATTTGCTTGGACTTATGAAGACATGCCAAGTTTGGATAGGGAAATAGTAGAGAATCACATTCCAACTTATCCAGAAACCAAGCTGGTTAAATAGAAATTGCACAGATTAAGACCAGAATGGACAGAAAAGATAAAGGAGGAAATTGCCAAGCAAATACAGGCTAACTTCCTAGAGATAGTAGACTACCCTCAGTGGCTAGAAAACATAGTACCTATTCCTAAAAAAGATGGAAAAGTACGAATGTGTGTAGATTTTAGGGATCTGAATAAAGACTATCCAAAAGATGACTTCTCGTTGCGTCACATTGATGTAATAATGGATAGCGGTGCAGCAAGTGCAATGTATTCTTTTATGGATGGGTTTTTTGGGTACAACCAGATAATGATGGCAGTCATGGACAAGATTAGGATAGCTTTCATCACAGAATAGGGGACCTATTATTATAAGGTGATGCCTTTCGAAATGAAGAATGCATGTGCAACTTATCAAAGATCCGCTACTACACTTTTCCATGATAAGATGCATAAGGAGGTTGAAGTGTATATGGATGACATGATGGTCAAATCAGAGATAAGAAAAGGAAACTTTGAAGCCTTAGACAAGTTCTTGGCCCAAATTGAAAGGTACAACCTAAGACTCAACCTGAAGAAGTGCATTTTTGGGGTTACTTCAAGGAAGCTGTTAGGGCATATAGTGAGCAGTTGGGGAATTAAAGTAGATCCGAATAAAGTGAAAGCCATCTAGGAATTGTTAACACCAAAGACGGAGAAAGAAGTAAGAGGATTCCTTGGTAGGTTGCAGTATATTAGTAGGTTTATCGTAAAACTCACGAATATTTATGACTTTATCTTTAAGCTCTTAAGGAATGATCAGCCGGTTAAGTGGAATGATGATTGTCATAAAGCTTTTGATAAGATCAAGGAGTATCTTGTTAATCTATTTGTTTTGAAACCACCTAGATAGGGTAAGCCATTGGTTTTGTACTTGGCTTTAGAAGAGGATGCAATGGGGGCAATGTTAGCACAAGAAAGGTCTGATGGAATAGAGCATGCAGTGTACTACCTGAGCAAAAAGTTTCTGCCATACGAGAAAAAATATGATTTAGTAGAAAAGACATGTCTGATCATGATTTGGGCTATAAGGAAATTGAGGCATTATTTTCAATCTTATAAGGTTCAAGCTGTTTTAAGAATAGACCCTCTAAGGTATCTATTTCAAGCATCAGCTCTAACTGGAAAAATGTCTCGATGGTTGGTATTCTTAACTAAATTTGATATAAAGTAAATTACTACAAAGGTAATCAAAGGGAGAGCAGTAGCAGAATTCTTAGCTCAGAATGCAATCGAAGGTGAAGAGCAGTGGAATTTGGAGTTTCCAGATGAGAACTTAGCAGTTGTAGAGCACCGAGAGTGGAAACTTTACTTTGATAGAGCTGTAAACAACAAAGGAGCTGAATTAGGAGTGATTCTCGTTACACCGAAAGGAGAAACCATACCAATGGCAAAGAAACTAGATTTCAAAGTCACAAACAACATGGTCGAGTATGAAGCATGTATCTATGGAGTTAAGGCAGCTATGGTAGCTGGAGCGAAAGATTTGTTAGTTTATGGGGATTCAATGTTAGTCAGTCAGGCTAATGAAGAATGGGAAGTAAAAAAGGAAAAGCTGAAGCCTTATATATGCTATTTGAAAGCCTTAATGAAGCATTTCACCAAATGTCTCTTCATCCATCTATCCAAAGATGAAAATCAGATGGCAAATGCATTGGCAACACTCTCTTCAATATGGGATAGTACAACTGGGTTGGCCATGAAACCTTTAGTGATCATGAAGTCTAGAGCACCATGTTATGGGGGTGAGCAGATTATAAATGTTAAAATAGGGCCTGAAGAAAAGCCTTAGTTTTATAATGTCCAAAGATTCATTGAAGAAGGAATTTATCCAGATGAAGGAGCCTCAAAAGAAAAATATGCTCTTCTTGTCCTTGCACATAACTATGCAAGTCATGATGGGGTATTATACAAAAGAATGTTGAATGGGAAGCAACTCAGTTGCCTTAAAAAGGATGAAACTGAAGAGGTGATGCAAAAGATTCATACAGGGGCTTACAGTTATCATATGAATGGGATGATTCTAGCTAAGAAGATACTCAGATAAGGGTATTACTGGATGACTATGGAAAAGAATTGTATCAGGATAGTAAAACAATGCCATTAGTGTCAGATCTACAGGAATCTTAGTCATATGCCTCCAATAGTGCTAAATAGTTTATCATCCCCTTGGCCTTTTGTAGCATGGGGAATTGGTATCATAGGTGAAATAAGACCGATAACATCAAATGGGTATAAATACATAGTGGTGGAAATCGATTACTTCTCGAGATGGGTAGAGGCAGAATCTTTCAACACTCTAAAAGCAAAACAAATGGCACGGTTCATTGAGAAGAGCCCGATCAGCAGATATGGGGTTCCACATCATATTGTGATAGATAATGGGGTTTAATTTCAAGCAGAAATAACAGAGTTGTTACAAAAGTATGGGATTGAGCACCATAAATCTTCACCTTATCGCCCTCAAGCTAATAGAGCAGTGGAAGCGGCTAATAAAAATGTCAAGAAAATCCTTTCTAAGATGGTTAAAACTTACAAGGATTGGTCTTAATATCTTCCTTTTGCCTTGTGGGGATATAGGACTACAACTAGAACCGCCATAGGCCAAACACCATTCTTATTGGTATATGGTTGTGAGGCAGTTTTGCCCATAGAAACCGAGATTAAGTCCTTGAGAGTAGTCATGGAAGCTAAAATAACTGAGAATGAATGGTTATAGAAGAGATATGATCATTTGTATTTCTAGATGAGAAAAGGATAAATGCTTTATTCCATACTCAGATATATTAGAGAAAGATAGCAAGGGCATTTAACAAGAAGGTTAAGCTTAGGAAGATCAAAGATGGAGATATGGTGCTGAAATAATTTAGAGCCGTGGTGTTCGATCCGAGAGGTAAATTTAGACCAAATTGGAAAGGACCGTACCTGGTCAAATCGGTCCTACCTAAAGGAGTTGCTAAGATATCAGATCTTGAAGGGAATGAGTTCATGGAACCTGTTAATCTGGATCACCTCAAGAAGTACTACTTGTAAAAAATATGAATAAAAGTATAATAAAGAAAATAAAGTCCGCTGGCTAGAAAACCTGAAAAGGCTAGTCAAACAAAAGTTAGGACATTCTTGTTGTTCAAAAAACCCGCAAAGGGCTGACAGGCAAGAGTTAAAGAAATAAATAAAAAGAGAATGGTCCCGCTAATTAGAAAACCCATAAAGGGCTAGTTAAGCAAAAATTACGAAAAAAAATGTGAGTGAAAAATATTAAGCTAGAAAACCCGTGAGGACTAGCTTATAACAGGAGTTATGTTATGTGATGTATTAAATGTACTCATTTTGGCCCTAATTAATGAATGAAATTGAAATTGAAATTTTGTTAAACTTTGCATCTCCTTCTTTATTATAAAGCATAAGTCCTTGAAGGGAAAACAAAACATAAGAAAGCCTAAGACTAGCTTTATGAGTCCATTCTATCTAGTGATGTCTTTGTTTCTTCCTTTGTGACTTATCATACAAAGCTTGAGTCCTTTTGTACCTAGCAAATCCTGGTGGTTCTATCTTTTGGATAACAACCCAAGTTTTGTAATCATCATAAGTAGTCACATCAGCATCCAGGTGTATATTCCGTTCAAGAGCTTTGCAAGGCCACAAGCTCCTAATCTCATCCAGAGAATCTTATTTTAGAGGAAAGCCTTCAAAGTTAGCCAGAACAGTAACAATGAACTGAGGGTGGCCATACTAACGACAAATGCATAAAGGGGTAAAAAAGGTAGAGAAGTGCAGCCCTAGAATAGGAACATAGTGATCATATGCTTAATAGTCATGAACTGTAATCTCTACCCAGGGAAAACCCATGTGATCTCAACATCTGAAATCTTCTTTAACCAGTCAACCCATTGGTCCATAGAACGTTTGTCCTCCATTTGTAAGGGACGAGATTATAGCTGATAAGGTTAATAAGTCAAAGGATTTAGGGGTACATTAAACAAGCTCAGCTTTTCCTATAACCAAATCTAAAAAAATAGGATAAGAATAATAAAATAAAAGCCTGCTAAGTTGAAAATCCGAAAGGGTGGCTTAAGCAAAAGTTAGGGCAAGCCCGCTCAGTTGAAAACCCAAAAGGGCAGCTTAGGCAAAAGTTAGGGCAAGCTTGCTAAGCTGAAAACTCGAAAGGGTGGCTTAGGCAAAAAAAAATCCATTAAGATGCAAACACTATTTCAGTTCTATCTAATAGTGTTCAAGACAGTGTAGGAATAAAAACAACAGTACAATATAGAGCAATCAAATACATACACACAAAAAGTCAGGAATATAGAAACTCTAAATCACTCATCTCGTGCTCTGGTATCATGCCATGGGCTCTATCCTCTGGTACGGTCATCATGATGATAAGTGTCTGGAGGTCTGGCAGATGAAGTCCCAGCACTGTACGGATCAAAGTCCAAGTCTGTAAGCTACCGATGAAGCATCTCGTTCTCCCACTCTATATCGCTGGAATAGCTCTGCATACATAGAAAACATCATATCATATGCATTTCATGCATAACATGCATACATTTTGCATTTTCTCAATGTAGATGCTTACCCGCCAACTGTTTGTAACCTACATCATGAATAATCTTTAAGACGAGGCAAGTCCTTATAGATACTCTACTTGTGTCCGGGGAACCTATTTTGTAAAATTTTTACTAATATTAATGTCAAGTGTATAGATCCATACAAGAAATAAATCAAACATACTCACATATTGACAAGTTGAGCATCCTCGAACTGCATATGCTGCTCAACTGGAGCCTGAACAGTGGGAACCTAGTAGAACATAGAATTATCTGGAAGAGAGACATCACTAAGCATAGCACTGATAAAGGCCCCATCACGACTAGTCCCAACATGCTGAGTATGATGAACAGGACTAGGTCTAGGCTCAGGACTCTCAATATCAGGAAAAACCTCAGTCTCTAGAGTAATCTCAGTCTCTTTAACCATATTAACAGAAGAACGAACCTCCTTAAACTGTAAAGAGAAGGAGTGATTTATAGATTCTAGAAGTAGAAGCTGAAATAATGAGAAATTACCTCATCATCGTCAATGGGAACATGTTCCAAAAGGCTCTCATGGATAAACTGCTGATAATGTCGAGAACGCTAAAGAAAATTTGAGGCAGCATATCCTTGTAATGCATCCCTCAGCTCCAAACCTATAAGATACAAGCTACAGAGCATAGAGGAAGGGACATCATATGGAATACTATGTCGAGAAGGGCTAGAAGACCAGTGATACACTCGCTCCCTTAAATACCACATCAAATAGCCATAACCAGAGAACAGGATCCTCATAGGCTCAAGGTGAACTGTAGCTGCCATGAAATCATATCGCTAGATGTCCTCAACACCCTCCAACCAATTAGAGTTTATCTATAATTTATATAAATTAAGTTTAATCTCTATCAAATTGTAACATACTAATGATTTTATTTTTTTCTTACTAGGTGCTACTCGACAGTGTTTAGCTGATCACGATACGTTTGTAAAGTATTCCTATTGCTAACAAGGTGAGAAGAACCCCATCTCATCATCAAAGGAAAGGTCCTATAAGAACTGATAGCATTAAAGCCTCGAACCAGCCTAAGCTTAATACTCCAGATCTAAAAGAAAGAGAACATATCAGAAAAAGGCCAAGGAAAGCAAGACTATAAAGATCAAAGGAAGGAGAATATACATGGAAGACGTTCCAAAAGCCATACATCGTGATAGCACCTCTACAGACAGTGTCCAGTCTGTAATAAATATAAGTGAGTGCAATAGATCCTTAATCTAGTGTGGCAACTTGATCAAAGTCATGAAGAGGACCCAACAGAGCAATACTGACCTCATGACCAATCTCACAAAAGAGGGCCATGCCTAATAATATCAAAAGGAAACACCTCGCCTTATGGACAATCTAACGAGGAGTAGAAATAGGAAGGCATCTAAATCCCTCAACTAATGATGAAAGAAGAACATTCTTTTTATTCTTCTATGCTGGAGCAAACCCAATCAAATCTTGCACATATTGATTCCATGCATGCTCTGGAAGACTACAATAGCTGACGTCAAATGGAATTGGGGATCATCCAAAGGCAATCCCGATGATAGCAGAGAAACTCATAGATGAAACGGTCAGCTCACCCATACGAGTATAAAAAGTGTGGGTAGTATCCATCCATTACTCGATCAAAGCAAATAAAGAGTAATGGTCAGACCGATCTCGAATAGTCAGAAGTGCAGTAATGAAATGCCTGAATCCGAAGGCCCAAATCAAATGTGTTACCTACTCTGGCAATCCATTAAATAATTCCCAGGCTAGATTGAAACAACTTGTGAACTTCATCAGATGCTAGTTCAATTTAAAATAATAATTAATTAATTGAAAGATTAATTAATTAATCAAAGAATTTAAACTGAAGGATTTGATTAGTTAATTAATTAATTAATTGCCCCTTAAAATTAAAAAAAATTAACTGATCGGCAATGTTGATTGTCAATCGGCATTAGCCTAGCCGATCGAAAATATGGAATTCTGACTGGAATTCCAAACATCCGATCAGTTGTTTAGACAACCCATGAGATAAATTTCATATTTTCAGAGTTTAATTTCAATTTATCATGCATTTTCATGTTAATTTTTGACTAATATACCTGTCAATCTCTTCTCTGAAACTAACTATGATTGTTAATTATACAGGTGATATTTTGGTAGAAATAAACAAAAGCCAGAAAAGTTACCTCATTACCCACATCTCTACAGCTGTGGGTATATAAATGAGTCAAAGGAAAGATAATTGAGCATTCTCAAAGTCCCAGATCATTTTAAGGAAAATAAAGAGGCAAAATCCTCTGACATTCTGAAGTCTCAACTCCTTCATGTTGTCCATCTGACGAGGAGGCCATAGGATCAAACGGATTACAAATCGGATGACAAATGGTGAAGAAATCAAGATTAATTGAAAAAAAAAAAACAAAAGAATAGTAAGAGAAGTGAAGTGATCGACAAAAGGGAAAGAATATATAAAATGAAAAATATCCATTTTAATCCTTCCAATTTACTTACATTTTTATCCATCTTTTCTTTCTTGCAATTTAGTCCATAATTGCATTCAGATTAGGAACATGTTCCTAATTAAATCATGACATTCATCAAATTAATAATTCATTGAATTATTAATACTGCAAAATCAATCTGTGAATCTGAATTTTTTTTCAAGTACAGAATACGGAACAAGATTACAGAATTCATTTTTTGCATTTTACATGCATCATTTCAATCAAAAGATTCATATGCTGCACAGTAGCTATGATATGAATTTCAAATGATTATGTTATGTGTTGCATAGTAGTCATAATCTTCATTATGTTATGTACTGCATAGCAGTCATGACATAAACTTTCAAATTCATCAGTGCTAGACATTCCACAGGAACTATAGTAGATTTTCAATTCAACTTCACTAGATGTCACACAAGGAATATAGTGTATATCGTTAGACGTCCCACAGGGAATATAATGAAATTCATCAGTGCTAGACATTCCACAGGAACTATAGCAGATTTTCAATTCAACTTCACTAGATGTCACACAAGGAATATAGTGTATATCGTTAGACGTCCCATAGGGAATATAATGAAATTCATCATTGCTAGACGTTCCATAGGAACTATTGCAAGTTTTTAATTTATCATCACTAGATATCCTACAGGGAATATAGTGTGCATCATTAGACATCCCACAGGGAATATAACAAAATTCATCAGTGCTAGATGTTCCATAGGAACTATAGAAAGTTTTCAATTTATTATCACTAGATGTCCCACAGGGAATATAGTGTGCATAGTTAGACGTCCCACAGGGAATATAACGAAATTCATCATTGCTAGACGGTCCACAGGAACTATAACAAGTTTTCAATTTATCATCGCTAAACGTCCCACAGGGAATATAGCGAAACTCATTTGCATAAAGTCCACTAGATGTTTAGCTCAAAATATAGTGAGACTTGTCAAATATTATACCTTGCTCAACAATTTAAGCATCGATCTATCATTTAGGATACAATCAAGTGTCCTAATTTCTTTCTTTCGAAATTGTGTGCTTCTATTGCTTTACCATAATTTGTCAAGCAAACAGTGACAAAAGGGGGCAACTGTAAGCACCCAATTTCAAGATGTAATTGTGCACAATTGAGACGTAAGCCCCTATAATAAATTTTATACAAAAATTGAACTTGGTTGTCAATTTTCTGGACTTTAGGGACTAAATTATAATATTTTTTAGGATTTGATTACAAATAATTCAATTTATCATGGGTCTTTTAGTAATTAAAAGTCCCCTATGATGAAATTTAGACAATGCCAACGCGTAAAACTCCCATTTTTTTATTTTTTGCTTATTTTTTCTTATTTTTTGTTGATTTTTTCAGTGTTTTGATTGGTTAAAAATTGAATTTTATTATTATTTTTTATTTGGAAAAGATTTTGACGCATTCAAAACACGTAACTTTTAAAAATCAAATCCTTATCAATCTGTTTTGAGGAGATGAGTCTATTCCTCCAAAGGAGGAAGTCAGTATGTGCAGACTCTACTTTTAAAAGCAAAGAGTTTGTGTGCATGGGAGAGGATTTTTTTTTGAGACTCACAGAGAGACAGAGAGAAACTCACACACGCAGAGACTGAAAAAACTTAACTGTGCAAAAACAAAACCCTAAAATCCAAACACTACTGAGAACTCCCTTTCTAGTCCATAATCAACAACAATTCAATTTCAATAGTGATAATCCAATCTGAGGGGCTAAAAAGGGCATTTGCACAGCATCTAAAATTATCAGTGTTCTTTTCTATTTTTTTCTTTTTGTGATTTTTATTTTATTATTGTTTTGATTATTCAATTTCACTACTAATTTGATTACTTTTGTGTTTTTATTTTGATGTTCGCATGTGGATTGAGGAGGATACTGCCTGTGTTTAGACAAATAAAAGGTCCATGGAATGCCATGGAAGAACCTGTGTTATTTTCCAATAAAATTTAGGATTTTTATCTTTATTTTGCATTCTGGTATCCTGTGTAGTTTTTTTAATTCATTGTATGATTTTTTAATTTTAATTTTGTACGTAGTTTGCAATAGCCCCAATAGTGGGAATAGTGAAAGATTTAATTTTCTGCACTTTAAAATTAATTAGTAAAACTAGGTTCACTGGGTAATCTTTTATAAAATTAATGGTGGCTTTAGTTAATTAAGGTTTGTATGTAAATAAATTAGGTTTTTTTTAGAAATCATATGTAAATGTGTTTTGATTTGATTTTGCTATGTTTTTTTTTATGTTTTTGGGCTCTTTATATTATTTTGGGCCCCAAGCCCATGCTTGAGTCCAACTCACTTTAAATAAGCTTAAAAATGATTTAGGACTTTAAATAATTAAAATCAACTTAGGCCCATTAGTTTAATTAGATTTTAGGCCCACTTAGTTAATTAAAACTTTTTTAGAGTTAGCTCAGCCCACTTAATTTCATTTCTTTTAAAATAAATAAACCTAGGCCCACATTTCACTTAAAATAAAATCAAGTTAGAATTAGGCCCAATAATTTAACTTTCCTTTAAAATTGAATATATTTAAGCTCATTCCTTAGATAAACTAAAATAAATAGATTTAGGCTCACTAATTAATAAAAAATGTAGGCCCACCTTTAGTCCCTTTCTTACTTGTAAATAAAATGTAAATCTAGCTAACTTTCTAATAAAATTAACATAGTCTAAACTTAGGGACAACGCTATCTTGAGTGCATTTTTTATATGTAATTTTATTGACTAGATGCCTAGGGTTAGATGGATGTCAAATAGGGTTTAATAAAATTTCATGTAATTAGAGGATGAAATAATCATTTATAAAATTATTGTAAATGGACATAAGACTAAGAGAAGTTAGTATTCTATATCCAGAATCTCCTGGTTGTGGTGCTAGCTTTCTTTCAAAGAATTGAGTACCACCTTTTCGATTTGTCCTAGTTATTACCCTGGGTGGCAACTCCTCATCTCCATGCCATTTCTTTATGACAGTGGTTAGTGTGTTCTCTAAGGCCCTGAGCCTAAACAGTGTCGCGGTTGCTCAATCTTAGACGTGCGCTAAACCCCGCCATCTATAGTGCCATCTCAATACTTGCATGATAATTGTTATTATATGCAAATTTAATCAATGGAAGGTGTAAATCCCATTGACCACCAAAATCCATCACACACATTCGAAGCATATCCTCTAAAGTTTGAATTATCCTTTCTGACTCGCCATCAATTTGAGGATGAAAAATTGTACTGAAGTTCAGTCTCGTACCTAAAGCCTTCTGCAATTCTTACTGAAAGACTAAAATAAAAGTTGGTCCTCTGTCTGATACTATACTTTCTAGCACTCCATGAAGATAAATAATTTAGTTGATGTACAATCTAGCCAACCTGTCTATAATATAAGTCTTTTTAATTGACAAGAAGTAAGCTGACTTGGTCAACCTATTGACTATCACTCATATGGCATCATATCCACTTGATGTGCAACAAACTCTATCACAGTCATGTCCTACTTCCACTCTAGGATGGGCAACTGTTGTAGCAATCCTAAGGGTCTCTAATGTTCAAACTTCACTTGCTGACAAGTGAGACACTTAGATATAAATTATGCAATATCTCTCTTCATTCCATTCCACCAATATGTATCTTTCAAATCATGACACATTTTGGTAGAATTTGGGGTGAACACTATAAGTAGAAAATGAGCTTCCTTCATCATCTCCTTTCTCAAATCATTTACATCTAGCATACACAATCTAGTGCCCAAGTGTAAAATGCCCTTATTGTCGATCACAAAATCCTAAGACTAACCTTGCTGTACCTCTAACCTTATCTTTTGTAATTGTAGGTCCCTTCATTGCGCCGCTTTAACTCTATCCAAGTACATAGAACGTACTCTGAATTAAACTAAAAGATATTTCTTAGATACCTTTAATTGCAACCCCTAATCAATCAGCTCATTCAACTCCTTAATAATCAGCCTTTTTTTTAAGCTAATATGAGTAAGACTTCCCACTGAATTCCTACTCAAAGCATTAGTTACTACATAAGCCTTACCTGGATGGTAAAAAATAGAGCAATAATAATCTTTTAAGAGTTCTATCCATCTCCTCTGCCTTAAATTCAAATATCTTTATTAAAAGATATACTTTAAAATTTTATGATCAATGTAGATTTCACAAGTCACACCGTACAAGTAATGCCTCAAAATCTTCAAGGCAAACACTACAACTGCCATTTTTAAATTATGAGTAGGATAGTTTTGTTCATGCTTTTTAAATTGATATGAAGCATAAGCAACTACCCTACCATTTTGCATCAATACACACCCCACTCTTACTCGGGAAGCATCATAATACACCATATACCCTTCATTCCCTGAAGGTAAAGTCAACACCTGAGCTGAAGTTAACCTATCCTTAAGCATCTAAAAATTCTCCTCACACTTGTTCGTCCACATAAAATATCATTCTTCTAGGTCAACCTTATTAAAGGTGCAACTATCTTGGATAAATCCTTCACAACTCTTCTATAGTAGCCAGCTAAACCCAGAAAACTTTTTACTTCTGTCACAGTTATAGGTCTCAACCACTATGTAATAGCTTCAATCTTCTTTAGATCCACTTGTACGTCGTCTTTAGACACCACATGGCCAAAAAATGTCACTTAATCTAACCAAAATTCACATTTAGAGAACTTGACATACAATTGATGCTCTCTCAAAGTCTAAAGCACCATCCTTAAATACATGACATACTCCTTTTCACTCCTTGAGTACACTAAGATATCATCAATAAACACTATCACAAATCAATTTAAGAATGGCCTAAACACATGATTCATCAAGTCTATAAAGGTTGTTGGGGCATTAGTCAACCCAAAGGACATTACTAAAAATTCATAATTGTCTTGCCTCATCCAAAATATAGTCTTGGGTACATCCCCACTTCTAATTCTCAATTAATGATACCCATATCTTAAATCAATCTTGGAAAAACACTGAGCTCCTTGAAGCTAATCAAATAAATCATCAATCCTTAGAAGAGGACATTTATTCTTGATGGTAACTTTATTCAACTATTTATAATTGATACACAGTTGAAGGCTACCATCTTTCTTCTTCACAAACAACACCAGAGCACCCTATGGAGATGAATCGGGTCTAATGAAACCCTTGTCGAGCAACTCTTATAACTGTTCCTTAAGCTACTTTAATTCTACTAGTGCCATTTTATAAGGCGGCATTAAGATAGGATTTATGCATGGTATAACATCAATATAGAATTCTATCTCTTTGTCTGGTGGCAATCTTAGTAATTCTTCAAGAAAAATATCAAGAAACTTGCACACCACTAGCACATTCTCAACTATCCCCTTATCCACCTTCATATCTCTAACCATAGCTAAATAACCTTAACACCCTTTTTTAAGCATCTTCCTAGTTGTGATTGTAGAAATAATATTTTGAGGCATCAAACTCTTATTGCCTCTAAAATAAAACTCCTCATTATTAGGGATTCTAAAAATCACCTCTCAATAATCCATATTGGCATGATGTCGAGCTAACCAATCCATCCCTAATATCACATTAAAATTGATCACATCTAATAAAACTAAGTTTGCCAGCAACTCTCTACCTTTCAATAATATTGGATCAAATGGAAAGATTATATTTGTCTCTGACTTGTCATTAAGTAAAGTCACTATAGATAACAGAATCAATAACTTGGATGGTTGCCATCCTATTCTTGAAGCAAACACAAGAGAAACAAAGGAATGTAATGCACCGAGATCAAATAAAACTCTAGCATCCAGAAAACAAACTGAAAGAGTACCTGCCACAACCGCATTAGATGCCTGAGCATCCTGAGGAGTCAAAGTGAATACCTAGCCTAACCATGGCCAGCCTATTGAGAAGTGGATGGTTGTGTAAATGCTTTGCCACTCGGTCTCCCTTTTAGCCTACTCCCTACACCTCTACCCTATTGGCCCATAAACTGAGTCAGTCTTTGTTGAGGGTACACAAGTGCTTGATAAGGCTGATGCATCGAATGAAATGGCTGAGCAATTGAAGATAAAGATCCCTATGCAAATGACGGTTGGTGTTAGGACAAGCTCTAGGAAGATGTCCTATTTTCCCACATTTGAAACATGCTCTTAACAATATATGGCATGGCCCTTGATGTACACAGCCACAAGTAGGACATGCATTAGGCCCTGAGCCTATGCTACCATACCCAAAACTCTGACTATCGATACCACTTCTAACTCTAAGTCTAAATCTCAGAGGCCTGCTCTGCCTGCGATTATGTCTCCCAAATATATATCCCCTCTGACCTCTATACTGCTAGGAGGTACTAGCAGTCTAAATGCCAAAACTACCCATATAAAACATAGACTACTAAATCCATTGACCTACCATTAATACGTTATTATCGCTCAAGTAAGGTCAGGAATAGCCCCATGCCTAATATGTTGCCTCTCAAGCTATTTAGCCTCCTCCAAGACACTCTTTAAGTTTTGATCTTTAGTCTAAATACCAATATAAGTTGCGCCTAACCCAGTCACAAATGAGTCCACAACTCTCTGCTCATCCTGCATCATGTCCATAACATGATATAATAGCTTGAAAAACTCGTGTGTGTATTCCTTAACTATTTTGTCACCTATGATTATATGTAGTAACTACCATCTATAATTATCTCTCATAGAAGCTACGCAGAAATACCTTAAAAATTGCTCCTTAAATTCCAGCCAAGTCATAGTAGTCATATACGGCTGAATAGTAAGCATGAACCAGTCCTATGTTGCAGCTTGTATTGATAACTCCACTATTATGATCCTCTAATAATTAGTGTAACCAGTCCTAGTTCTAGCCTCAATGGTGTTTATGCAGTCCAATGCATCACCCGTACCATTAAAAGAGACTTTTTCAACTCTCGAATACAACAGAGCTGCATCTACATCTGACACCCTTGATTTCTCTACTGTAACATCTGTTGTACCAAAGGCATAGCTTGATTAAGTGTTGCTACGCGTTGGTTAATCCTTACCATACCAGTTGCAAAAGTTGCAGGATCCACTTCTAGCAGTTTTGGGCTCAACTTACTGTTGTTGGGCTTGCTTGTTAGCTATAGTAGCTCTAGTTCTACCCCTTCCTCTACAAGTTAAGGCAGGAGGAGCTTCATCCTGAATGGACTGTTCACCCTCATCATAAGCTACATCCATAGCAGGAGCATTTCGTGTTCTCTATCTCATTCTGAAAAAAGACAAAACCAACAAAATTCAAAACACAAGAAGGAACCGATAAATACATGAAATTCTAAAAATAATGGTGATAACAATTGACATATAACACCTATTTACCATAGTAGTTCTAGAAAAGATATATTCCAATGACCTAAAGATCAAATAAATAAACCATTAGCTTTGATACCAACTTTGTCACGACCTAAACCCAGAGGTACGTGACCGGTACTAAAGAATGAAAAATGCAAAAATGCAATCAAAACCCATAGTAAGCCTTGAAAATTTTCGCAACTACATAATTCATTACTCCATTACAATAATATTTCATCACAACATAAATCCATAATATCAATAGTACAAGTTTCATAATCAACTACTGCAGTATCTAGAATTTGATTACATAATATTTAAATTAAATAGACATACATAATGCAACCGATGAAGAAGAAACCAGCGCAGATGACAACCAATATTAGGCGGATTGTAAGGTCCTAACAAAATAAATTGAGGGGAATCAAACATCATTAAGTGAATCAATTTTATAAAATGCATGCTAGTTTGAAAACATTAAAATTCATTTACTTTAATACAAAACTCTAGTACAAAATCATATAAATTTATTATTTTAACGAAAAATCTGGTAGAACACTTAGACTATCAAATTCTAATAGCCACTGGGCTCACTTATTCTAATTGACTATCGGTCCCAAAGAGGAAGCTCGACTAAGGTCCAGCCACAGTTGATCTCTTATTCCAAATGATCACTAGTGCCCAAAGAGCATGCTTGACCAGGGTCTAAGTAGTATCATATCTCTGCCCAAAGAGCAAGTTGAAATAGGGCTTAATAATAACCACACATTTTCCTAAAGAGCAAAGCTCAACCAGGGCTCCCATTTTTACAAATCTTGCCCAAACAGCAAAGCTCAACCAGGGCTCATAAATTAATCAATGGCCATATAAATAATTATTATGGGTGCGAACGCAGTCCTTATGACACCCACTAGTTATTACGTTCTACCATTATTTTCAAACCCTTTAAATCATAATAAATAAAGCGGAATAAAACAAATTTCATAAAGTATTCTTCAATTACTATTCATGATAAATAAAGAAATAATCATGCATTTAGCAATATAAATAAATTCATATAATCATTTCATTATTATTTAAATCATATGAAAATATAATCAAAATTGTCACAACACACATTTTGTAAAATCAACTCACAGGTTGAGCATGTAGGGAGACATGTCCTCTGCTGCCCAAATGCTACATCTCTGGTTCCGGAATTCTTTAAAATAAATAACATTTATTGAAAATATACTAATATAAATAAATTCATAAAATTGTTAAAATTTAATAAAATCATGAGATAATGAGGTTGACTTAATCTAAGACACAATATTATACATAATCAAAATTAACACATACTGATGTCACATTTTATGAAAAATTTATCAAAAATTCGACAGAGTCTCCACTATAAAACGGACATTTCTCTACTGCAAAGAGATGTTCCTACATAAAAATAACACTTCTAATAGTCTCACAACTCAACAACTCAACTTGAGCCCCGACACTACACTTATGCCCAACCGAGAATCACAATTCACAACATACATATAAAAATATAATTTATCTCAAATTACTAATAATTTCATAAGAATTTAGTTAACTAATGCAAATTAATGTATTTATATAAAATAAAAATATAAGGGAAATTTGTTTCCAAGTAATTAATAAAATTTCTAATTTATAACAAAATCTCATTAATAAAATCTATTTTCCATTTTTACTACTAAATTAGCATAAATTATAAATAGCTATTTAAATTACTCAAATAAATTCATAAAAAATAATAGTAATAACTCATTTAATCTTAAAAATAATAATAAATTCATTATTCATTTATTTTCCCAAAATTACTACTAGTTAACTAATAATTGAAAATTAATTATAAAAAATTATTTTTATACTTTTATTATTTAAAAATCTGTCTTAAAACAGAATAATTAACAATAAATTCATTTAAAATTAAACAATTCACCAATTTCTAATAATTTACCAAAAATAAATATTAATACATAAACTTTAAAAATTCATATCTTAAATTCTAAAACTAATCTCGCAAAACTTCTTTCACAAGGTTTAATTTACATAATTTATAAAATTTAATAAAAATATATACACATGCTAGGTTCAAAACAGTGCCATAAACAGTAACTGAGACTTGGAATAGTGACCCGAAATTCAATGTTGTCAAAAAATTGCAAACCATACATCAAAAGAAAGCTTCCAACTTCAATTTCAATAATATAAATTCAATTAGACCTAAATCAACCTAATTCAAGCTCAATTTAACAAATAAACTAAAATGACCTAAGTTTGAATTACTCAAAATTAAGAGGCTTGCTGGAGTTAGAAATCAAAATTGACAGAGGGCTTTTGAAACCCAAAGGACAACGATCAATTTAAGACCAGTGGTGAGCCTTGGGGTGGTCGAAGGCGGCACCAGTGTGCTCTTCTCCTCACTAGCAATGAAAAGACCGAGAGGGGGAGATAGAGGTGGCGATCAACTACGGAAGGAAGAGAAAGAGGATGGTGGCGGTCTGGCATGGCGATGGTGAGGCTAAAGTGACAGTGGTTGACACTGGCAGTGGGTGGTGGTGGGTGGTGCAAGAGGAAGAGAAGGAAAGAAGAAAAGAAAGAAAAGGAAAGAAAAGAAAGAGAAGAGGAAAAGAAAGAATGAGGAAAAAAATTGATCGTGACTTTTTTTTTTAAAATTAAAGTGTAAAGTACAAAGTATAACTTTTATTATTTTAAAATAAAAATATCTACTCTCTTCACAAGTACACACATATAATATATATATAATACTCTAATAATCAATATTTTATTAAAACACTCCTAAATGTTAATAATTTATTTAAAACACTTATAAATTACTCAATTAGCATTAATTAAATAAAATTTTAATTGAAACAATATAATCCACATTTTATATTAAAAATTAAAAATTCAGGTCTTTATAATTTTTTTTTCAAAAATATATTTAATATTTCAGTTTCATTTAATTTCAAATATTTTTTGTTTATATTTTGTCTATCATCAAAGCTATCTTCTTAAATTTATAAAGAATTTCTACAAACTCTCTTAAATACAATAAATATTGTATATATTCAAACAATAAAACTCATAATCATACACAAGAAAAAATCTTTTAAAAATATAAATATATGAACAATAAATATATTATAGTATACAATGAGTATATGTTTGGTAGATTGTCGGTTTCCACTACAATTTAAAACATCAAAACAAAAAAAAAATATGATTATAACTTTTAATTTAGATAAAAATTTATTTATTATTCTTATTATTGTTTTGTAAAATTAATGTTTACCTGAACTAAAATAAGATAGTATGTGAAATAATTTTCATTTGATAGAAAAGGAACTAGTGATTTTGTGGTGTATGTAGTCCCTCAATTTTTAGAGCATTTGACATATTTACTAATTAAAAAACACTTATTATAATACATGTGAATTTTATTCAAACTGCCTCCACAACAATATGAATTTAATTTTTAAAATTGACACTCAAAAAATAAAATTATTTTTTGAATGCATCAAGTAATTAATTAAAGGGTGTATCTTTAATATTTAAAAAAAAAAAACAAATTATTCATCTTCATAAAAAATACTAAACAATCTCATTATATTTTTCCAACTATTTATATATTTCATGATATATATTCTGAATAAGAATAATGTATTAAGCATTAAGTATCTCTTATTTTTTCAAAAATGCATTTGATATTTCAATTTCATTCAGTTTGAATTTTTTTATATTATATATATGAAACAATTCATATACATAATCAAATTCATCTTCTTAAGTACATATAAAATTTTACAAATCATTTCTCTTAAATACAATATATACTGTATATATTCAAATAACAAAATTTATAATTACACACAACAAAAAAATCTTTTAAAAAATACAAATATATGAATATGAAATATATTATAATATACGAAAAGTATACTTTTGATTTATTTTTTTATTTCTAATACACATCAAAACATACAAAAAAAATCTGATTATAACCTTGAATTTAAACAAAAAATATGATCATGGACCGACATTTTCTAAGTTTGTTTAATTTCTGCTTAATTAACCTTTAATTTCTTCTAATTTTAAATATTAATTGAAATGTTTCACATAAGGAAAAAAAAAATGATTGATATAGTTAATGTTCAAATGATTTCTATCTAATGAAATGCATGACAAGAGGTCCACAATTAAATTAAAATACCGACAACGGGTGAATTCACAAACCATAAGTAAATCGAGTAATCTAGTGATATAATTTCAAAATATCAATAAATTAAAGATTCAATTTTTATTTTTCCTCTTTGTTCAAAAGAATATAAAACATTAAGTAAAATTTTAAAAATTGTGGTATAAATTGGTGACAAAACTAGTTTTATAATTTTTATGAAACTTTATTATTTTATATTTGGCTTATTGGTGAAAAAAAATCCAAACCTTTGTGACCTTTTGCAATCTAAACCCAACTTTTTAATTTTTACAATAATATCCCAATTTCAAAAATTCTTTGCAATGTTAGTCAAAATTGAATCTCGTCAAAAATAATTTGAAAAGTGATGAAGTGGTGCCTGAAGTGTCTTGCTAGCACACCAAAGGGCAAGACCCCAATCCATGTCAGCCAACCATGGTTAGAACCAAAACTATGTCATTTTATAAAATAACACAATTTTGTATTGAAATCAAATTGGAACCCTCATTTTTTACTCTCCTTCAAGCATTTTATTTTGGGCATTCTAATAGAAAATTAAGGGGGTATTCTTATTTTGGGCATTCTCATTCA
This sequence comes from Mallotus nudiflorus, assembly GCA_947683625.1. Classification (NCBI taxonomy): domain Eukaryota; kingdom Viridiplantae; phylum Streptophyta; class Magnoliopsida; order Malpighiales; family Euphorbiaceae; genus Mallotus; species Mallotus nudiflorus. The sequence goes on from CANTUR010001029.1 coordinate 54,535, forward strand.
AAATCTCTTTTCTGTTAATCTTTTGTAAAACCCTAAATTTCAACATTCATTTACTCTAATCTTCACCATTGAATAATCTAATCTTCACCTATAATGGATTTGAAGAAGCAAATGTCGTCGAAGAAATCACTTGTAACTCTTCAATGATATTAAGAAAATCCCTCTCTTCTTTGATTGTTAAAAAAAATGAGTTTCTACCATGAAGCATCGATGTCATCAAATTATAGTAGTGACAAAAGACATTGCATGAAGCATCAATTGGAGCTATTATGTTACACTTCATCAACAAGAAAAAATCCAAACAAGAGGTTTCTCAATTACCCATTTTGGCAGGTAATTTCTAGGTTATGTTGTTTAAATTTTGATGGGTAATGGTTTATGGATAATTGTTCAGCTTTCCTGGTGATATGGGTAACTATTATGGGGTTTTTTCAAGCAAAAGAACGCCATTATTTTCAATGGGTTGATAATGATACAACAATAATAGGAGACAACGAACAAAGGTTGTGGGAGAGGGAATGTGATGAGAAGACATTGGAAGTTGAATTTAATTTGCTTGTTGAGAAATTAAGAAGGAAGAAAGAGAAGATTAAGAAGATAAAAGAAGAAAGAATCATGTTCATTCAAGAAATTAAGAAGCTGCAGGATGAGATTGGTGCTTTAAAATTGAGGGTAAAAAATTGAGGTTCAGTGTGTGTGTATTAGTCTTAGTATGGCTTGTATATGTCAAAATTCTCCCTGTTCAAAAAGCCAATGTTTTGTATTTAGCTTAATTATGACTGTTCTAATGAGAAATGACAAGATTTTGTATGATATGTTATTCTATTAAAATGATGTTTCTATATATGATTAGCAAATAATAGCCATTTATATTTGCAAATTCACTAATAAATGCCATGACAAGCTGTGGATATGAATCGCAAATTCATTATATAAAAAAAATCTAGTAAATTCATAAGTTGTGTCCTAAGTACATGGCAAAGACAAATTAATAAGTTTTGTCCTAAGTACATAAACCCATATTAATATGAATGGTAAACTTCATTACATAAAAAAAATCTAGTATCACCAACATTAATATTGAGCAACAAAATGCCATACACAAACTAAGCAACATAAACATTATATCTTGCTCTTGCCCTTTGAAGATCATAAGTTATATGTGTTGCCCAAAGCAGGTGTAACAACTTGAGAAGCAATGGATTTGAAAACCATAGACTCATAATGTATACTTGTTTGACTTTGTATAGGCTGCGAGGCTGTTGTGGTTTGGTAACATTGATGCACAGAAGATCTTGTTGCATAAGGACTTCCACTTTGTGTAGCTAATTTTGTTCCAGTAGCCCCACTTACATATCGAACACTATGATTACTAGGCATCTACATCAAACAATATCATAATTTATGATAAAATAAAAGAACCATTAAATGAAAATTACTCATTCAAAAATTAAGGTAAAAAATGTACCTTAGCATATATGTTTCTTGATCCTGAGAAATTCCTCACACCATGACCTCTAACTTAACAAAACCATAAAAACACAAATTCACAAGTTTAAGTAACACAAGTTCACAATTTATACCTAGTTAAGAAACAACCATATTCAGAAGCTCACTATAACCAGGAACCCAAGAACTTAGGTTTAAGATTAGTAGATATACCTGTAACAGCCCAGACCAACCCGCATCAGATATTGTCCGCTTTGCCCAGGCCCAGCCCACAGCACACGGTTTTAAAACGCGTCCGATGGGATGGGAGCTCTAACTCAATCGGCTCCAACCGACTCTGGCTCTGATACCATTGTAATAGCCCAGACCAACCCGTATCAGATATTGTTCGCTTTGCCCAGGCCCAGCCCGCAGCGCACGGTTTTAAAACGCGTCCGATAGGAGAAGGTATCCACACCCTTATAAAGAGTGCTTCGTTCTCCTTCCCAACCGATGTGGGATATCACAATCCACCCCCCTTAGGGCCCAGCGTCCACGCTGGCACATCGATCCGGGCTCTAGCTCTGATACCATTATAACAGCCCAGACCAACCCACATCAGATATTGTCCGCTTTGCCTAGGCCCAGCCCGCAGCGCATGGTTTTAAAACGCATCCAATGGGATGGGAGCTCTAACTCAATCGGCTCCAACCGACTCTGGCTCTGATACCATTGTAACAGCCCAGACCAACCCGCATCAGATATTGTCCGCTTTGCCCAGGCCCAGCCCGCAACGCACGATTTTAAAATGCATCCGATGGGATGGGAGCTCTAACTCAATCGGCTCCAACCGACTCTGGATCTGATACCATTGTAACAGCCCAGACCAACCCGTATCAGATATTGTTCGCTTTGCCCAGGCCCAGCCTGCAGCGCACGGTTTTAAAACGCGTCTGATGGGAGAAGGTATCCACACCCTTATAAGGAGTGCTTCGTTCTCCTTCCCAACCGATGTGGGATTATGAATTGTGATATCCCATATCGGTTAGGAAGGAGAATGAAGCACTCCTTATAAGGGTGTGGATACCTTCTCCCATCGGACGCGTTTTAAAATCATGCACTGCGGGCTGGGCCTGGGCAAAGCGGACAATATCTGATGCGGGTTGGTCTGGGCTATTACAATGGTATCAGAGCCAGAGTCGGTTGGAGCCGATTGAGTTAGAGCTCCCATCCCATCGGACGCGTTTTAAAATCGTGTGCTGCGGGCTGGGCTTGGGCAAAGCGGACAATATCTGATGCGGGTTGGTCTGGGCTATTACAATGGTATCAGAGCCAGAGTCGGTTGGAGCCGATTGAGTTAGAGCTCCCATCCCATTGGACGCGTTTTAAAACCGTGCGCTGCGGGCTAGGCCTGGGCAAAGCAGACAATATCTGATGCGGGTTGGTCTGGGCTGTTACAATACCTATCTCATTTATTTTTGCATTAATTTCTTAAAGGAAGATGCATTGTGACTCACATGCATTGAAAATCTAGGTGGTGCTAAAGCTGCACTTTGACTGTTTGTAATACTTTTTTTATGCTTTTATGGTCTTCCCCTTTTGGCCTGCATGTTTATAATGAATAAGATTTCAATATTGTACAAAATGAAAAATAAAAATAGTTATTGAAATCTTCATCTTCACCTTTGGAGGCCTAGGAGCTGGTGCTTCATCTTTCTTTGGGCACCCCCTTTTATTATGCACAATCTAAAAACAATGCATACAAGTCATTTCCATGCCATGCCTAGTTAGCCTGCCTGGATTCTTAGGGTCTTCTTCAGGAGCTTTTCTTCTATAAATCTTTGGTCTCCCAAGCATTTTCTTATATAGAGGAGGCAGTATCTATGGCAGATCAACACACGGCCACATGTCTTGCCCATTAATAGTTTCAATTCTATGATGATAGACTTGAAGATAGTATGGCTTCTTGTAATATTAATCAATATAGGAATCAACATCATGCCTAATGTAGTAAATTGCTACAATAGCATGGCAGCATAGGATCCCAGTCAAATCCCATGCTCTATATGAGCATGAAGGTAGATTTAACACAACCACAAACTGACTATCAGTTATACTAACTTGAAGCTTCTCTCCAATTGAAGGCTTCATAGTGCAAAATCTTGTAGCATATTTTTCATTTTCTAATTTATAACTGATCTTATGACATAAAATATCTTCTAAGTTGCTCATCAATTGATATTTAACGTAAACTCTCTCTATTAAAGATGTCCTAATTTCTTCCAAAATTTTAATCAATGGCAGTGTCCTTGCTTTACAAATATATCCATTAAAAGTTTCTGCTAGATTTGATATGATCCCATCACATTTCGGCCATGTACTAACAAATGCCTTGTAAAATATTAAAGGCCCTTGCTTCATGAAGTCTTTATGTGCAGAGGCATTAATTGCCTTCAACTCCTCCATGTATCTGGTGAACTCTGCTTCATAAGTCATATAGATGGGTCTCCAGTATAGAGTTTTAAACTCAATCCCATTATGCTTTTTCTTTCAATTTTGATATATGTGTCTTGCACAATGTCTATGCTCAGCATAGGGCACTAATTCAGCAATGGCAGATGCAAGTCCTTGCTTAAAATAGTTTCAATAAATCAATTTGTAGTAAAAAAAATAAACCAACAAATCAAATTTCAAAAAAAAGGTGTAAAAAAATAGAAAAATCACCTTTTACTTATCACTAATCAAGATCAAGCCTAGTCCATCCATAATATTCAAATCATTGAATAGAATACTCAAAAACCACTTCTAAGTAGCTTTATTCTCCCCTTCTACAATAACCCAAGAGATGGGATACATTTGGTCATTCCCATCTCTGGCTATTGCACTTAACAAAGCACCACTAGTCACAGTTTTTAAAAAACAACCATCAACACACAAAACATACCTACAACCATTAATATAACCCTTTCGTAATGAAAAAAGCCAATATAAAATCTCTTAAAAACGGGCCTTCCATTTGACCTTAGATCACCAATGACTAACTCAAATGTTCCTTCCTTATCAACCCTCTTCAATTTAGCATGGTAAGAATGCAACTTCCCATTGTGTGCCTCTAAGTTGCCCCTCAAGATACATAAAGCCCTATTTTTCCCTTTATAGCACATCCATTTCGAAAATTTTATGCCATATTTTGCTTTGATATCTTCTTGCATTTCTTCTACCGTATAGCTTGGTTTTCTCATAAATACACCAAGAAACTCCTTAGCAATCCATTTGGCAGTAACTTGCCTATTAGTGTCTGATCTAGCACAACTATGGTCTCCATGGTAAATCCTCACGATAAATGTCATCTCATTAGGTACTTGAGCACCATACAACCTCCACTTACACCCTATATCATACTTAGCATCAACTTTATGCATGTTTGATCTAGTTCAATGGATATTGTATCCATTAGATAGTCCATATTGCTGAACAGCTGCCCGCAATTGGTTTGTTGACTTAAAAATCATACCAACCACAAACTTAAGTTTCTTGTGATCATATTGTGGATTATATATAACCTTCTTTTTCTTCCTTCTTTTATTACTATTAAAATCACCCTCTTCACTACTATAAGGACTATCAAACTCATACCCATCTGAATCTTTATATTCACTTATTAACCTATTAGCTTCTTCATCATTCACTTCATTTGGCATATTATTAGCTTTATTGTACTACCTGATTAACTCTTCTTCATCACTATCCAACCCTAAACCAGACCCAATGTCAACTACATAATTTTTTAAGGCCTTCTTATTTTGCAACACAGCTATATACTCTTCATTTTTGGCATTTGACTCATAGCCTGAGCTTCTACTACTGTCATTATCCCTTCATCTACAACTGGTATTTCTACCCCTGTATCACTTACATTAGTCTCATGTTCAGTTTTATTAACCTTAGCATTAACTTCAACGACTTCAATGAAAAATTTCAAGTAATTGAAATTAACTCCTTCATCCCACATTTTTTTTAATTCATTTTCATTAGTAATTAAAGTTTGATAATCCCAAGTACTTGTTCTAGGAGGAAAATAACATATCTTTCTAAGTTTACCAAACCTCAAATCACTCACCCAATTGACAACTTGTTTCCAAGTCATGTAATTATGCTCCCTCCACCCTCCATAAATTGTCTGACCTTCCACATATTTAATCAGTGGCTCTTCACTGAATGTACCTCAAACCCAAACGTCAACAGGGAAGCTCAAATATAGAAAAAAAATTGTAAGGAAAAATGAAGAGTTACCAATTTCACCTCTTTCATACCCATATAACAACTTATAATTATCAAATGTTAGAGTCACCTTTTCTTTGGTTTCGATCGTTTTCCTTTAGCTTCGCCATCTACATGTGATTTCTTCATCAGCATTTTCTTCTTTGTCACCATTTGCAGGTGAATATTAGATTATTAAATGGTGAAGATTAGAGAAAATGAATGTTGAAGTTTAGGGTTTTACAAAAGATTAACAGAAGAGAGATTTTGAAGGAGAGTGCCCAAATTAAGAATACCCCTAAATTTGATATTAGAATGCCCAAAATAAAATGCTTAAAGGAGAGTCATAAATTAAGGTTCCAATTTGATTTCAGTACAAAATTATGTTGTTTTATAAAACGACATAGTTTTGGTTCCAACTATGGTTGGTTGACATGGATTGGGGGACTTTCCCTTTGGTATGTTGGCAAGACACTTCAAGTGCCATGTCATCACTTTTCAATTTAATTTTGACCAGATTCAATCTTGGCTAACATTGCAAAGAAATTTTAAAATTGGAATATTATTGCAAAAATTTAACAGTTGGGATTAGATTGCAAAAGGTTGTAAAGGTTTGGGTTTTTTTCACCAATATGCCTTTATATTTTTATACTTTAATATTTATAAAAAAAATATCATTAAAAATTAATGATATAATAATAAAATAATATGAATATTTAATAGTAAAATTATTATAAAGTGATGAACATTTAATGAATTATAATATATTTAAATATATTTTTTACTTTATTATAAATAAAATAAATTTATAATAAATTTTTAGAAATATTAAAGTAATTAAATTGATAACAAATTATATATAAAATAATTTTATCATCAAAATTTAATATTATATTAATATTTTATAATAAAATAATGATAGTACTAATTAGTTAATAGAATATTAAAATATGATAAGTATAAAATACAACATATTTAAATATTATAAAAATGATAAAAAAAAAAATTTCACAAATTACAACCACATAATTTGATTTTACTTTTCTAAATAATTGGACATAAACAACAAAACATGGATAAGATACTTACGCCATTAACAGTACAATCATAGGTAAACCATATTAATATTTTATCCTGAAAAGGACTCGAACCAACAAATTATATCATGGACATTTGTCCATTTAGTAATATGGATCAGAAATTCATTATATGTGAAAAAAATATATTTTTTTTTCAAAATGGTATCTATTTTTTTTAATTATCTTCTTGTTCACCACTTTTTTTTTCCTCGTTCACCTTATGCATCTTCATTTTTTTTTTCTTCCTTAGATTCTTTACCTTTCTCTTTTTTTCTCCTCCTTTTTTTTCTCTGTTGGGTTCTTACTTTACTATCACCAATGTTTTTTTACTCTCTTGTGCACGTGTTCTACTAGCTTTGAAGGATAGATTACTCCTTTCACTATGACTTTTAAGCTTTTTAGATGTGGTTCAATTGATTCCATGCCTAATAAAGAACTAAGATCATATTTTAGTCTATTTAGAGAAACAAACCCAAGAGCTACAACTTGAGGAACAAGAGCAAAAAAAAAAGTTAAAATATAAAGTTGTTGTATATATATCAGTAATGAATATATAGGTAAATATTAATGAACATACAGTTCATTTTTAATGAACTTGTTTTACTTAAATAATAAAGATTCATTGACCTTCACTTATAGGTTTAATGAATATGCAGATAAAGGTCAATAAATATACAGGTGAAGATCATTGAACTTATACGTTTAAAAAGATCAACAAATCTATAAGTGAATACTAATGAACTTGCAAGTTAAGGTTAATGAACTTGCATATGAAAGTCAACAAACCTAACTTATGAATACGCAAAAAACAATATCAACTAATTTTTTTTATTCAAGTTGATGAGATAAGATATGCAAACCCGTGACATTTGATGTGAAAAAAAAAAAGACGTTTGACGTGAAAAAAAAAATGAGCATTTTTCATCTCGCATGTTTGCGGTCCATATTGTAACATAAATAGAAGTCCATGATATAACAATCCGACGCCAACCCCTAAAGAAAACGGGTAGTTGGTATGAACAAAGGAAATCCAATTTAATAAGAATAATAATTCTTATTGACTAAAAAATATAATCCGATCATATTTATACCTCTCATTTTATTTCATATCATTCATTCTACTCATCATACACATAAAACATTCATAATAATTATTCTCTTTAGTATTTTTAAAGTCTTTGCTAACTTAAACATCATAATATTTGTGGAAAATCCCCACCCTCTGCCCTTATTGTTTTGTGAGCACATGTGCAGGATTCAAAATAGTTCTTCAATCAAATTATCAATCATGGTGTGTGCAAAAAAAAAAAAAAATATATATATATATATATATAGTGCTGTCATTAATAGATCGCTATATTGAGGTGTTTGCTTGGTCTGAACCTCAAAGGAAATATTAAAAATTAAAAAAAAAAAAGGTAAAATAGAATTGTAGAAAGGAAAAAAAACAAGAAGAAAAAAAAAGAAAAAATACATTTGATGATGTGAAATAGAAACATGCTTAAATTAATATAAAAAGGAAAAGGCCCAATACATTGCCTATGATGTAAGTCAAGGTTGAGACTTAGCCCACAGCTAAGAAGTTCAGTCTGAAATCTAAATTCACAGCCCTCTTCTATGCTTCCTTTAACTCCTTTAAATTTTGTTATTGTTATTATTATTATATAATAAAATTGCACTTTATTGTTAAATATTAATTATTTAGAAAGTAAAATTAATTTTATAAAAAAGTATCTTGCCACTTATCACCATCTAGACGGTAAACTTTTACAATCTTATAATAACGGGTGAGTGTCTAGTCTGAGTTTGATCCATTAACACAACATATAATGTGATTTTCTAAATGGTTAGCATTAATTTTGTAGTTTTTGAGCTTCCAGTATACTTTTACTTCATAGCAAAAGTAAGAGAGAAATCAAATTACCTCAAGATCATTATTTATATAAAAAGTATTTCCCACTCAATTCAGACACGAAAATGCTTATTCTTTTCTGTAGATAAGTTTGAAAATATAAGTTGTCAATATCGGATTGGATGATTTTATTGTCGAAAATGTATATATTCTTTTAAAAATTATTAATTCTCAAATTTAGTCGACTCATGTTAAATCAAGTCAGACTCGAGTACGAGCCATCGTGGCTCATATTTACAACAAATCTCAATATAGTGCAGTATGCAAGAATGTGGTCCTATAAACATAAGTTGAATGGCACAATTCAAATAAAAAGAATGGGATTGCCATATGTTGAAAAGTGTAACGTTTATATATATAATCTTCATCTTCAAAAACATATGTTAAAAAAAAAAACTAAACTAAACAAAACAAAGAATTGGTAAAATAGGGAAAACGACCCATCAATCATCAAAAGCAGCATTCAAATCCACATATCCATCTCCCCAGAAAAAAGATATTTTCTTTTCACAAAAAAAAAAAAACTAAAAACCAAAAATTCAAATATGATTTTATCACTAAGGTTCTCTCTGGATGTTTATTCGCGTGTGCTAGCTCTACTATCCATATATTTTGCTCTTTTTGACCAACTCTCATAATTCTCTCTATATATATATTCACAGATATACTTTTTTTTATTATTACAATCCTCAAGTAAAAATAAATTTAAATCAATAACGATAGAATTTAAACGCTACATTTCAATTTAATATTATATAACGGTAAAAAAAATAAAAATAAATTTTATAAATTGATAACCATTTCAATTTATTTTTGAAGATAAATGTTTACTTAACTATTCTCTCACTAGCATATGCGCTCATATTTTCTTCTTCTTCATTCATCCTTTTTAATACAGAAATGATTGTATAAAGTATTACAGGTTGGTGGGTACCATCTTGCAAACCCTTTTTCTTTTTCACTATTAAATTTCTATTTTTTTCCCCAAAATATAACTGAAACAGCAGCACATGAAGTGCCCTCATATCTCTTTCATTCTCTCCTTGGATCCTTCACTCTTCAGTCATCACTTTCAAATGATATCATACCCCCCCCCAAAAAAAAGTAAAAAGAGGGTTATGATTCAGTCTTCAACACACACATATGTATATATGTTTGTATTTATAGATTGTAATGAGCACACCTTACCTTGCCTTACCTTGGAGATCTTTCCCTTACTTTCATGCAAACCCTAAAAAGAAAAAAGAATGAATGATAAGAAAAGAAAAGATGTAATAATGTTAATTGATTCACAACAAAATTAAAATTAAAAGAAGAAAAAGAAAAAAGAATAGATAGTGACGTTATGTAAAAGAGCCATTTGTTAGCTGCCCTTTTCTTAAAGTCTGCAAAAGGAGGTTAAGGTGTGTGGAAACTTTGTCTCCATACTTATATTGTCTTTTGTATATATATATATAACCCTTTTTTTTTCTTTTTCTTTTTTTTGAGGAAGATGATCAAGGTAACTAAGGTAAGGGCAACACATTTCATGTCTTGTGCTTTCAAGAAAATAATAATAATAATAATAATAATAAAAATAAAGGAAAGAGACATATGGCATTCGTTGCAAGGAAAGGGGTGCAATAATCCCACTGTGACTACTAACTTATAATTCTGTCTGATCGGACAACACTTTAATTAAAAGGTGATCATTATTTACCAAACTCAAAAAGAATTTTCCTAACTTTTTTTCTATGTTTATGTTCATGTTTTTGTTTTTGTTTTGTTCCATCTAATCAGACTATATATACATTAACTTCTCTTAAAGAATGTAGAGTTTGATTCTTATTATTATCAATTTAAAAGAAAGGATCGCAAATGAATAATTGTCTTTTATTATACAGTTCATTAAAGTGTAAATCATATAATTTTCCTATTAAAAAAAAAACATATACATACGTGACCAAATCATAATTTTTTTCCTCCTTTGTACATATTACATTTTATAATTAAATTTGCAACATATTATATATCATATTTTTTATTAATTAAGTATACATATCTGATATAGCGAAAGTTTGTAATTAAAATGGATAATTATCGAATTCAATTGAATTGCGCATAAATACTGAAAAATAATCTTTTATAACTTTTAGATTACAAATAATACTAAGAAATATACATCAAAATTCGTTGATTTTCAATAGAATATCAAAAATTAGGGAAAGAAGGGTTTCTTATTATCAAATTGCAAAGAAACTATCTCAAAATACTGAAAAGAACATATTTATATTGTTATGGAAAAAATTGGCCTATAAAAAGAAACAGCCCAAAAGCAAGCGAAATAAAAAGTAAAAATTGGACAAAAACTTTAAAGCCCTCAAAACAGCTCCTATAAGTCGAATTTAGACCCAAAATTTGGACTGCTACAAGTAAATATAATAAGAAATATAAATTTTTAAATCAGTTTTCATTTTATATATTATAAACCTCATAATTGATTTATAGCTGAAGTTAGAGAGCTCTTCAAAGTATCGTTACGCACTCCCTTCCTATCATATTCGTCCATAAATTTCAACGTTATCCTATCTGCATCAATATCTAATAATTTTATACAATAACGTGAATGTAAATAAAAAAAAATGAGTACTGTAAATTGTATTTGCCATTTAATTGGCATTCCAAAAGCATGTTTGGCCAATTTTTTTTTTTTTTCATTCCAAATATGCGTTTGGGGAACAATATCTTTAGGTGCCAATGGCCAAACATAGGATGAGAAACAAAAAGAAAAAAAATTCTCAAACTCAATTTGGAAACACAACACCAAACATGGCCTACACAGTTCAAGAGAATAATTTGATTTTTTTTAAAAAAAAAAAAAACCTTCAGAAAGAAAGAAAGGACTATAGATCACATTAAAAGAAAAGGAAGAAAAAAGCACCATTATTGGAAGAGAAAAAAGAAAGATAAAAACCCATATCTTCAGAAGATATATATATATATATATATACTAGAGAGTTGGAAAAAAAGTTGAAGTAGGTATTTGAATTTTTGGTGGTTATAAAAGGTTTCCAAAGTTAAAAACAAATTGGTTCTTAAAGAAAAGAAAAAAGGGGAATTAGGGCATTGGCTTAAATAAAGATAATGCTTGCCCCTAATGAGTATGTCTGTCTGTTTATTCCATCAAAGCTTACGTATGACTCATGTTTTAGCCTTTTAGGTCCTTAAGTGAAGTATTCCTTTCTTTCTTTTTTTTTTTTTTTTTTTTTTTGGAGGCAATTGCTTGGATGGATTTGATTCAATCAAAGAGTTGTATCACTTATAAATTAACTTCACCTTGACAACCATTTTGCCAAAAAAGTGTTCACTATACATGTGCCATTACCTCATCTAATTAAAGAGGACCTTCACACACACATATAAATACTACTATTCCCTTTTAATCTGTCTTTCAAATGGACTTAAAAATGAGTTACTATGAAAACTGTAAAAATAAATATATATTTTTAACATAAAAAATATAATAGAAAATGAAAGGAAAAAAAAAAATAAGATACGTGTTTTTGTATCACATATCTAACCGTTGAGTGTAATATATTTAGTGTAGGTTCTGAAGTTTTTATTTTTTATTGCTTGTTCTTATAGTGTGTTTATACATTTTCTTAATTTAATGAGAAATCAAAATTAATTAAGTAGAATAATTAGTTAAAAAAGGTAACCTTAAATTAAATTGTCATTCCTTGAAAAATTTAGGAAGAAAAATGGCATTTAAATTGTTTCAAATGAAACACGAAATTAAGAGAGAAAAATATTTGAATTTGAAATCTCTATTTATAGCAATATCTTAAAAGGGCATGTAATTAGAGTAGACATATATAGTTTCATATATACAATTATTAAATAAAATTGCAATAGTCTCTTCAATTTATTCAAGATGCATTTTGGTTCCTATTTTGTTTTCATGATTCCTATTTTATTCTCATAGCATATTAAATATGGGAAATAATACCACTGAAATAAGTTAGTAGGATTTATTTTCATCTAACTGATTTTTTGAGTTCGAGATATGATGTATGTAATTTTATTAAATAGTTATTAGAAAATTTGCGGTCATGATGTAAATCCACGAAAATATTATTTTTTATATCAGAGAAAGAACAGTCCTAAACATAAAAATTATTGGAGAGTGTTAGATTTTTCATCATAACTTATCATAGTTCTTAAAGTATTGAGGAGTTTGTGTATTGTAACTAATAATTTTCATAAGGTTTTTTTAATTTTATTCTAAATTGAATTAAATTAATTAAA